>JAFELO010001127.1:455643-489011 GCA_017140195.1 Eumaeus atala
TTTCTATTAACAGTTTTTCCCTATAAAACAAGCACCTTGAACCTATATGCGAAAATAATGTCACTATTGTCTATATTTGCTCTGTTTTGTTATACTCTTTTTGTTAACGATACGGCAGTACTATATTATTTTCCAAATAAGTTCTTGAGATGCGAAATAAAAAAGCATTTTACATACAAGACCTTACCCATACAAGACCTTACCCATACAAGACCTTACCCATACAAGACCTTACCCTTACAAGACCTTACCCATACAAGACCTTACCCATACAAGACCTTACCCTTACAAGACCTTACCCTTACAAGACCTTACCCATACAAGACCTTACCCTTACAAGACCTTACCCTTACAAGACCTTACCCTTACAAGACCTTACCCTTACATGCCAGTGCCAGTCCTTACAGTCGGGTAAAGCCCGGTATTGATTAAAATAGCTCCTCAAATTACCCATTATTTTATTGAGATACGAAAAAGACAAAATATTGATCGTGTAAAGTAGCGGTATTGCCACTATTCATCTACTTAATATTACACTAAACTAAAACACTTCCTCGTGGTAAGTAGGACCACAGCCCTGGGTCAGAACAAAAATCATAAGGGGATATTTATTCTAGTTTGGTTGGTTCCAGGAGGAACTGAACTCTTGTAGCAGATACTTCGGTTTTTTGTAGTCGATCCGCATACAGCCTTAACCTAGCACACCCCACAGTTCCTAACGCAGATCATAGGTATATGAGGTTCATGCGAAAAGTCTCTTAATCTTGTAATTTTCTGACCGGAAAAAGGAAAATGATGTGGTGTAGATTTTCCTATACTATTGGGATTTTGAGACAATGTTACGATGTGCTAAATAATAAAGTTTTATATAACTATTACTTCTTACCTAAGTATAAAACATTATTTATAAATACTAATGTATACTATTTATAAATTATCTTTTCGAACAAAGTTCAGATGTTTGTGTTTGTTGGATACTTGAGTTGCGTTGAACGCATCTACATGAGGTAAATAGTTTTATCAGATGCAATTTTAAATCAGCGAAGTTTAATTAGGGTACCCAAAGAGTAAATACAGGACCTATTACTAAGACTCCTGTATCCGTCTGTCTATCACACGGCTACTCATGAACCGAGATAGGCAGCCGAGTTTCTGTTCAACAACCACTAAATGCAAAATATATGCAGGCGCTCGGAAATATAAATTCGTCAAGTGATATGAGTTGTAATGCTACGTCTGCGTGCGGCTCGGACGCGTACTTAGTCGTTTTGTTTTTCATTAAGCTGATTATGACTCGTTAATATTTTTATCGCACTTATTACAGTTACGAAATACAAATAGAGTCCGAAGGACGTCGGCGCGGGCTCGGCCAACGCCTTTTGCAAGTTTTGGAACACCTCGCCCAAAAGACACACATGAAGTGTGTCCGCCTCACCGTGCTCACGCACAATCCCGCTGCGACCGCCTTCTTCAGAGCCTGTGGGTGAGTGACATTGCATACATTTTTTGTATTAAAGCGCAGAAAAAAACTCGAACCATAATAACCATCTTCGAAGATTTCGAAGCACCATAAAGTCATATGTGAAAGGAAGAAGACTTACATAAATATACATTGTTGTATTGCTGGAAATGAAAAAGTGAGTAAAAGAAAATGGCGCATAATGATATATCTGAATTTAGACAAGCTTTCCGCAGTGTAGCCTCAAAATGTAATTGTTGCAATACCTATACTTAACACTAACAAGTTGGTTAAACTAACTAACTATTAGCAGATCTGACGTTCGTCTAGTTAAGTTGCTATGTTCCTAGTTTAAAACATGACAATCATATAAGATTAAATTGTATTCTACCGACCAGCTTGATCGGTTTCCTTAAGTTTTTATCGAAGAACACCTATTTGTTGTAAATGATCAATTTATTGCAAGAAGGAAATTTTTGAGTGCGAAAGGCGATGGTTTTCCTCAGTACACGTGTATCTAATAAGGGTAATCTAAGTGTGTAATAAGGGTCCATATACTCTCGCCATTTTTATATATTTTTAATGTTGGCACCAAAATTTTACAATAGCCAATTTCTAAAAATTTGCCAATTTTTTGAGAATTATCTTCTTCGATAGAAACTTAAGGAAACCGCTGAAGTAGGTCGTTTGAATACAATTGAAAATTAGTCTTGTGTGATTGTAGTGTTTTAAACTAAAAACATTAGATCACAACGCGCCTGTGAACAGGCTTCACATGGCCGCCTTCCGGCTACATCAGCAGTTCCTGATTGGCATCTGGGCGTAAAGTACATGTCAATAAAAATCAGACAAGCCCAAACACGATGAGATTGCGATAGCTTTTCACACAATACCTAAAGCTACATTCCGCCTCAATGATTATCTAATCGTAAAGAGAGCTCCATGTTATAAGCATTTTGCATTATCGCCAGATTTACACATGCTTGAAAAATACAGCTCAATCGATGACGGGGAAGTGGATCAAATTTAAGTTACAAGATTTGGTGATGTTTCCAGGGTTACTGGCCGTCCCTGTAATCTGAAGGCGGCTGCTCCTGCCAAGTCGAACAACAATCTCGGTGTATTTTCTTGTCCGTATTTGTTAACTTCTGGATAGGTTTCAGAACGCTGAAATTATCGTCATCTAGCAAGCTATAAGCGCACATTTTGGCCACGAAATATCATGTTTGTAGCTTGTGTATTTCCTTAATTATGCAAAACCAAGGTTTTGCTAATTCGACACTCGAAGATCCATCGACTCAACTGATCATCAAAAGAGAACTAGCAAAATAAACCTAAAGAGCTGAAATGAGACACATAGGTAGGGTCATATAAAGAAAATCTATCAAAAATTTTTGTAATAAATATAATGAAGATCTGGATAACAAGCCCTGAGAGCTCAGCTGAAAGATGCGTGATGCACCTGGACAAAAATTCTCCGGTGTGACGAGCCCCTCTTCTCTGTAACTGGACTTTAAAGTCATAAAAAACATTAAGATGTGCCATGCTCACATTAGGTATTTTAGTAAATAATAATAATACATCTTACGCCAGGTGCCTAATGGGGCAACCAGAGAGAACAGACCGCCACATATAGCTCTTATGTATTTGGTCCCGTAGCAGCAAAACAAATAAATCGCATATCTATTAAACTACTAAATAGATTTTGTTCAAACCATCATACAGTAACCATACCTCCAAGTAAAACGTCTGTGACAAACAGACGGACAAGACGAAAGTATAAGGGTTCCGTTTTTTGGAATCCATTTAACCACGCAACCTTTAATTAAAGGATTACAGGTGGTATTCGATTAACAATGACCACCACACCTGGGGACGAGAAAAAGAAGATGGAGAATATGTTTGGTATGAAACTAACAATACCTTGATAAATGTAACACCTGTAACGTTTCTGTCTCTAATCTTTTAAAACTGTTTCTACAGTTCTCTATGTATGTCACCGTTGTTGCAGTTTCTTTGCCTAAAGGAAAAGAGACGGTAAAAGAAGCACAATATCTTTTTTCCGTTACACCTGTGTGCAGGTATTTCAGAAACGGTGTTCTAAACACTCTATTCGGTTACCACTTAAGTCCCAGACGGGCATAGTGCCAATAAGTTTCCACAAAAGACGGTCGATAGCATTAGAATCTAGAGCAACGATTGTAAACCGCTGGCCTGTAACCCCCGACCCGCCGCCGATCACGCCCTTACTAGGATTCCGCGTAGATAACATGATATCAAAGTCGCATTTCTCGATAAGCTCATTGAATTATACTACTAATTATATAATCGATAGGTATGCGATTAAATATCACTATCATATCGTAGTTTTTATAGTATAGATGGGCTAACTAGCAGTAATCTTTTTGTAAATAAAAACTAAATTCCTTACGGATTGAGTTACAAAAGTACAGGATTCACTACTTCATTCTGAACTATCGTTCTAAAGCATTCATTGTAAATTAATATTATTTTTTTGCAAAAACAACCTTACTTAAAACTTATAACCATGCATTGGTTATAAGTTGGTTTTGAAATAAATCATCATTTTCTGTATAATTCTACACGGTGTATACTTTTCATACGGACGGTTTTGAGACGCTGTTTTCGTATCATGGTATTTTTTTTTGTTTTAACGATGTACAGACAGACTTTAAAAAAATCCTATCCTCGTACTTCCGGAACCCTTAGTCCTCCGGAAGTATCGAGTCTCGACTCGCACTTGGCCAGCTTGTTAATTATTTTTGTAAAAAATGGGGAAAACAAGCAAGATGTGTAATAATGTAATTTTTATTTTAAATAGACCGAAGTCTATATAAAATGAAAATGTCGTGCTAAGTACCTTTCTTCATTATACTTTTTGTTTGTACCATAAAATTATAATACAGAAAAGTAAACGTCAACTTAACGAACAGACATGCATAATCATTATAGTGTCACCTGTCTGCCGAGTGCTGGGCATGCGACTGTCTCATGATGTAGCGGGTACGTGTCCGTCCCATTTAAATAATAAATACATTCGCTATAACCGAAATTAGCCATCACACCCGACACAAATGATGTCGATAAAAAAAACATTAAAGTGAAACACATCTTAATTTTTTGCAGCTTTTTCCCTGTTTTTCACCAAACAGGCAAAATATTTCAAAAATACTATGATACAACCGTAAGATATAAATAACTACCAGGCTGATTGATAACTCGCCGAAACGACGAACTTAAATATATGCTAACAAAATTTATTCATTATATTCTATCATCTTTTCGAAAATATGTGTATTTGATTATAATTATTTTAGGGTAGATAAATTAAATTTAGTGTCGTCGTATTTCGTATTTATGTTATTTATATAGCGTAGGGGGGAAAAGAGAAATCAGAGCCATTTGGTGACTACCGGCGCCCATTAACATCCGCAAGGTTAATTGTTATGCAGATTCGTTTGCACTCCTTCATCGCCCCAAGTGGGGCAACGGCTACTCAAATGGCACGAAACACTGTAGCCATACCTCTGGTCATGCCGGCCCAATTTGATAACAATGCAGCAGTGCGACTACATTTTACTACATTTCACGATAGATCCCAGTGACAGATTAACACCGGAGACTTAGGAATAGGAACCGTATGCTTAGAGGTGACTAGACACTAGACGCGTTTGGCTACGGGAATTTTACAACGTAAAACGAAAACTACCCAACACGTAGGTTCACTTCTGGCACAGTAATACAAAACTAACATACGCCCTCTGCAAAAATTGTTTAAAGATTATAAATATAAAACTGACATACGCCCTCTGCAAAAACTGTTTAAAGATTATAAATATAAAACTGTCATACGCCCTCTGCAAAAACAGTTTATAGATTATAAATATAAAACTGTCATACGCCCTCTGCAAAAACTGTTTAAAGATTATCAATGTAAAACTGACATGCACTCTCTGCAAAACGTGTACAAAAATATGCCCCAGTTTTAAATCGTCACTCGTCTTAGGCACACAAAACATCTATTTAAGTTATCGTTTAAATTACAATAAAACTACCTTTACTGATTTTATCGCGGTTTTTTTAATTGTTAACTAGTCCGACGTTTCAGAAGCTTTACAGCAACCATGGTCACGGGTGGACTGTTAAGCTTCTGAAGCGTCGGGCTAGTCAAATAATTAGGGAAACCGTGATAAAATCAGTAAAAGTAGTTTTATTGTAATGTGTAACATTCGCGTAAACTTAAGTTATCATTTAAAATTTAAGTCTATGGTGTGTAACCTGAACCCACATAATTTCAAACGAAATATTCCCAATTTACATTCGTTTTTGCCTTAGTGTAAAATTGAGATCTACTTAGTCCGACCATAAATAATACTGTAACAATTAAAATAAACAAAACATTACTTCTGAATTTCGAAGTCATTTTTTTTGACTATTCATCGTGTTTTCTTATTTTCGCGCCAATGCATTATAACTTGTAAAATATTTTGTGGTATTATATGGGAGTGGGATGATAAAGTTATCACTGTGATTGCGTTACTGCACAAAGTAGGTCTGATGCCAAACACAATTTTTAAAACTCCAAAGTCAAGAGTGTTAGTCAAGTGTTTGTGTTCCAGGCTACTGACTCCTATAATGAAATTTCTTTTCGTAACAAAGGAAATCTAGGCATCCACACGTAGTGTATGTACAGAAAAGGAGAGCAAAGCAGAAAGAGAAAGAATTCAAAAAAATCCTGTCCGAAAGCAAAGGATTTTATTTCGAAGACGAAAATAGGACATACGAGCATGTCGTACTTGAAAGGATGACTTACGACTTACAGCCCGCACAGTAATTTCTTCACTGATAATTTATAAAATAATAAGGGCGGTATAATCGAAACAACTACTTAACCGATACGCAAAGGATAATTTTGTTTACGGATAAGAATTTTTACCATTGAGCAATATTTTAACAAATAAAATGTACGTATTTATGATCAAAGCTCTAATAATTAGTGAACAGATTACAACGTAGATATTATCAGACCTCAGTGATGGCTTGGTGGGATGACAGCTATGAAAGAGTGACTCATTTTTGTGAAGTATGTACAGGAGAAATATATCACACCAGTACCCTAATGGGGTAAGCCGAGAGAACGGAGCTACATGCCACGATCCTTACAGCGTGCACAAAGTTCCAAGAAAGTTGGTCATGAGACCAACCCTCTTATCAATCACGCTGTTAAAAAAGCAATTGCAATAGAAATACTCGAAAAAGGCGAACTGGTACATGTTGTGCCTTTTTAAAGTATTTCTACTCTTTAGATGTATGTATGTATATAGAGATAGTAACACTTCTACACATATTGTGAATCAAAGTCCCCAAAAGCTGTTTGTATGTGTGTGTTTTTCCCAAATTATATTTTCTTGTTGTTGTTTTCACCCATGGATAGAGCTAATCTCAAGGAAAGTATAAGCGTATAATTTGTTAAGTTAAGCCCTTTATACACGGGCAAAGCCGGGGTGGATTTGGAGTCGTCTCAAGTCTGTCTATTTCATTCTTTAATTCTTACAGTATAAGGGGACAAACAATCGGATCCTCGTAATGATTACCGGCGCCCACATACATCTGCAAGGAGGTTTCTCTTCTTCCTCCTTCGTCTCCGTCAGAACGCGACTGCACCCGGACGAAACGCGACAGCTGCAGCACGGCTGTCTCCTGCGGCGGTATCGTGTGAGCGAGGGAATCTCCCGGGCGTGCCGACCCTATCCGTTTGCAATGCAGCAATGGCACTACGATTTCTAAGATTTAACAGAGCGTGAATTTATTGTTGATATTCAATGCTCATGAAACGCCAAGAAATATTTCATATTTTTATAGCGTATGAGGGCAAACGTAAAATAGAGGCTTTAAGGTTATCGTAAATATTTAAAAAAACGCGACAGTTACCCAACACTACGCAATCATGACTAAATGTTAAGACTGGCGGCTAAACTTGATTCAGATCCAGTTCAAATCTCGTAGTTCAGCCTAGGAGATTCATATGTTTAAAAAATATTGTGTAACACTTTTCTACTTCCAGATACAGCCTGGATGACACTAGCCCGGACAAGGAAGAAACTAATCAATATGAGATTCTAAGCAAAGGCACTGCCCCTGCTCTGTGTACCGAAGCGCACACAGCGACAGGTGGTGAATGAAATAAATTTATATTTTGATACAATCTGTTTTAATATCTCATCACCTGCGGTAAGATTAACAATTACGACTCTTACCTGCCGAAGAAAAACCCACTACCATCCTACGCACTAGTAAAGCTACAGAAAATTTGTGGTTCAGTCTAACATTAAGTAGTTTAGGTCCTGTATGTGATCTCGGAACCAACATCTTTATCTCGATCATAGTACCTGCAGACATGTCGGCGCTCTTGTACAGTGCGCCGACGTGCTGACTACACTGTGGCTTCACTTTCCAGCGAGATCTACAGAAAACGTGACCCTCTAGTATACTAATATTATAAAAATGAGAAGTTGGTTTGTTTGTTTCAACGCGCTAGAATCTAGAATCAATCCAGAACTGCAGATCTAATTGGAAAACATTTTTCAATCCTCGATAACCCATTTGTCGAGGAACGCTATAGGCTGTATACCATCTCGCTAGGAACAATGGACGTAGGCGGATGAAAATACACCTCACCTGCTCACGCAGGTCCGGTTCGAAGGGACCCAAAACTGCCTCGTGATCTAGTGGTAAGCATGTTCTACCACAGACAGACCCCGGGCTCAAGTTCCATTCACATCTTTACGCCAGTTCCCTAATGGGGCTGGCAGAGTCACGCCCCGCCCTACCTTCATAAAGAATAACTTGGCGTCTAGGTGACACATGTCTTACATCAATGTCTCTCAACAAAGTTTCTCAAACTCAAGCTCACTATTATCGTCAATAATCATCCATACTAAAATATTCCAACGAGCTAAAAGTGAATACATCACTTTGGTCCTATATTATTATTACATAATAATAACAATAAAAACACTTTATTTTGTACAAAGTATCTTACAATAAATTATTCTAGAACCTAGAACTATACACAGGCACAAAACGCCTTACCCAAAGTCTTACATACATGACCCAAGAAGCAGTGTTAATATTTTGATAAATATCAGGCAAAGCCTTTAAACATCCTCACAACTGGAGGCGTTATACCGATGCGATGCCATCTTACCTTATCCGTCTAAATTTAGTCTCTCGCAAATCGCATACACAAACGAAACGCGACCGCGTAGCCGTTCTTCACGCTGTTGTTATGAGACTGCCTTATTGGCTGTGCGGCCAGTGTAAAAATCAACATATCGAGTACTCGGTTAAATCGGTACCTTTTTGGTGAGGAAAGCATTTACGTCGCATCGATAAACCCTAGGGGTGGTACGTGTGTATGGGGACTCTGAGCGCACCATTGGAGTAACTTACCTCACTAAGCCCACAAGGAAACCCTCATTCGCCTCAGAATAGATTTTGAAGCAGTGAAACCACTACACAATAATTTCTATAATAGGTACTTTGTTTAGAACAGATTCTACTATGTGATTCATATCCTTATAGAACATAAGGAAATTATGAGTGGAAAACCTTTTCTTAGAAATCCTAGATGATACTAGCAAACTGTGCCATAGTTATACAAAAGGAAATTATTGATAAATATACAATAACACAAACTTGTATACATATTATAAAACAAAATCTCATAAAGTTGTATGTCTGTATGTGATCAATTTTCTCAAAATCCGTTTAGTGGATTGCACACACACATGCGGTTTCCACACGTGGATAGAGCGACCCCAGAAATAGGTTTCAGTCTATAATTTATCCCCCGTTACTCACGCTATCGCTAATTACTGAGTAAATATAAAACATGTTTTCGTTTTAATATGTGTGTGAAAAGTGTGACCGATCGAGTGTAGCTTTAATGTAACGCTTTACGTTTTTCGAATATTCACTTTAGAATCATATTCGTTCGAGTAGACTCCAGTGGCGTGTCGGAGCTGGCACAAGAGATTTTTAGACAGCAGGACGCACGTTGTCCTCTAAACAGTCTCCTGCACCGTTAGCAAATGGTTTGGGTCCCCATGCCAGGCTGGGTCTAATTTATCTCTGGTCATCGGAATAGGAATAAGAAAACAGAAAGTGAACTGGTGACTGCACACACACTTATGCACTATAAAATGTCCCGTGCAGTTTGCCAATCTCTATAGAGTTTGCCACCGTAGTCGAAATTCAGCTAAGAGGACACTACTTCCCTTTGAGAACTCTTTTTTTTAATCCCTAAGCCGTATAAACAGTTTAGGTAACTCCGACCAGAAAAAATAACAAAAAAAAATCCATTTATGTTTTAACTCCATCAAAAGTAAAAGCGTTAATGATAGTTCAATGCTTCACCCAAATTATCGCAAGCCGGGCAAAATGCTAAAACTGAAGACAGTCCGGAGGCTAGGAAGTAGTGAGGTAAAAATAACTTGCAAGTAGGCATATATTATCTTTATTATCCAACTATATATGCGACTATCTACTATAAGCACTAACAAAACTTTAATAGGTGGTCCTATTAAAGTTTTGTTAGTGTTTATTGTAAATAGTATTTATAATCTTATATTAATGCAAATGTCATAATCATTTGATTACACCCGTGCTCAAATGTACAAAAAGACTTTTTTTAAACGAGTCAGGATATTTGTCATTTAAATACAAACAGAGGAACAATCGTAGCCCTATCTAAACACCCGCATCAGACGTTATGCAGATCCGTCGTCCTGTTTCGTGATTATTTTCAACATGACATAAGTACTTGGTGTCCAAAACGTTTGTTTTCTAAATTAAAATACTGTTTAATTGCATTAAAGTATCTACATGTTGTAAATAGGAATTAGAAAGATTTTTCCTTTTTTATACATACAATACATACGAGCAATCGCAGACTTTTTACGACTACCGACGCCTATGAACGTCCACATAATTACTATGCCGAGGCGTTGCCCTCCTTCTAACCCCCACCGGCCTTCACCCCCCACCGGCTATGTACAAACCGCACTAAACGCGACACTGAAGATGCCACTTAACGGCGGTATTATGTGCGTGAGAGGTACTTCCCCGGTCGTGCCAGCCCAATTCCTTGTGTGGCACTACCTCCTCCTGGATTAAGTTATATATATTTAGTTAGTATGAATATATATATATATATATATATATATATATATATATATATTCATAGGTTTGGCCTACATAAGGTACCCTCACGCCTATTATCCCCGAAGAGGTACGCAGCCAAATTACAGAGGCCCATGAAGTTTAGGTTCGGCACATTCCAATCCCGGACAATGTAATACATGCTCAGAATAATCTAAAAAACATTTAATTATAGTTGCCCGACCTGGGGATCGAACCCAGGACCTACTGTTGTCGGCGTCTAGGCTAACTAGGCTTAGCCAGTCGTTTTTTAGTCGACTACAGTTTCAACATCTAAAGGAGTTTCACTCCTGGGAGGAGATGTGATGGATTCTTCATCTGACGAGCTGGCTGGCCGCCAAACGTTACACGAACTGGAAGCAGCCTCGCTCACTCGACCGCCCCGGCTGTCGTAAGACAAAGGATGGCTTTCTAAAGTGTTTCTCCAATTTTCAGTGTGCGTACTTCTTTGCGCTATTGTAGTAGCAGGCAGAGCTATGGAGTGAGGATGATTGACTAAAAACGATTTTTCTCTTCTTTCGCGAGCTCTTCTATTTTGAAACCATATTTTTATCTGCAACAAATACACGACATTGTACATATATTTATAACGGTGACGAATTGGATAGGTCATTAAATGTATACAGTCGAGAATTTTATAAACATTTTTTTATTTTATAACTAGCTAGCTTTAGCCTAGCGGCGTTCTTTCGATAAGTTACAGCTTCGCCAGTAGATACAGGCCAGGTAATATGGACTGCATCTTGTAGTAAATACGATACTTGTTACCATGCCCGCCAGGGTCCTGGTAGAACTAGGAAACACAGTATCCATAGTTTTCATGATAGGACTATAATTTAAAAATAGAAATATTTCTATAGTCTTAACTATGGATTGAAGCAATATATAAGAAATTATAAGTTACAATCATCATTTCAGCAATGTAGGCCCTTGTGGTTTATATCTAAATAACACGATGTTGCGACATATACTTTTATATGATGAAATCTATATGTACACATAAATAAAATTGAAATGTCTGTCAGTGATTTCAAAATAAGTACTAAAGTTTTTCCGAATGCAGTTTGTTATCTTTTCTTAATAAAAAATAATTTATTTCCTTCACATAGGTTGACATAATATGTCCAAAATACAACTTGTTCGATAGATAATTATCTGTTTAAAAACAGAGAGATCTTTGTGAGGGACTGTAGTTACTAGATTAAACATCGATATAACATGTATTACGAATCCCCAGGCCCTTGCACACTTATTGGGCACAATGCAGCATGATGACGAATTGAAATTAAATTATTTTTAATCAGAATAATTCTATTTTATAATGACGTTCAATAAATAATGAAGAATATTTTTTTAACGTTGTCAATTAAATCTGCCACCGGTTCAACCATAGCCCTGTCCTGAGAAGAACCGGCGAAACAAACCCAGCAGGTCCCCCAGATACATCAAAAATACACAGCAAATGATATACAATATTATCGTGCGGCTTGTATCCTAACATCAGTGAGAATATGTTAAAGCTATACAGAGACGAATTGACTATGATCAACGAAAAATATGAACTGTGTGCATGTGTGAGTGTAAGAGCATGACTGCCCACTAATAATTTAGATATTTACTTCTATTATTTTTTTACTATCCTCAAAATTTTGTTCCAGTTACCAACTGGTTAATTTTTTTTGTACATTTGACACTTTTAAGGAGATATATATTTATATAACAATACATATACTGAACGAATGCATAAACAATGCGATACCTAAGCAATCATTTCATATACAACAGTCTGTTATAACATTTGTACGACGACGTTATGCAAAACCAGAGTGGGTCGCTAATAGAAATGAGAACAGACATAAATCGAATTTAATATCAAGAATCAGAAATATGTTGGTACGCCGTTGCTAATTAGTATTGTAGTGATACTGGTGGGTTGATTGTGCGAATTTACTGTAGGAAATGGCAAGAACAAAAGCAAAATGACTTCTGTTACCAAGCGATAAATTGCTCTCTCACTCTAATTTTATTTCGGCGTGGGACAATTTAATAAATACTCATACAAACATTCGCGACCTATGACACTCTAAATTACTTCGGCGTCGTACAATTTATTTGGCTGTGACGCTCGACTAATTATTTTTATTTCATTGCACGCCGCAGGCAAGTGCTAAGCAACATCTTTTTTTTTAATTCTCTATCGGAGGGACCTACTACTGTTTGGCGGCGCTATTGCTTCGGCCTCAACAGTTCGACTGACTAGCGAAGACTTTTGTGTCTTCTGGTTTACCAAGCAACATTACAAGATCACACATTCTTAAACTGTCTTTATTCACACTGCGCTTTAACAGTAATTTATTATGTGCTCTTTCTATATGCTTAGTAAAAAGAAAAATTAGGATTCAATTTATCATAGTTTAATTGTAAATAAATAAAAAGTTAAAAGTGACTTACGATATAGCTACATATAACGCACCGACCTCAATACTTGCGGACTGCTGATTTGAACAAACTTAACAATACGCTATTGCCGGAAGAACTAAATATAAAGTAATAATAAAGTAAGCCCCAACTTAGTGCCACTGCTTCATGCTTGAAAACTTGACGTACCTGTACGTACCTACTATCTAAGTTGAACATTAACACCTACGCTAAGAATTTTAATATATTTTTGGTACTCTGCCGTATTACAATTTCTTCGTAATACATATTACCGATACAGGTGACACAACTTATTTAGTTGTCAAATATCCTCAAGTGTCAAAAACTACATTTTTGATTATTTTTATTTAGACAGCAAACAATCACGCAATGGTCTGCATGTGCAACGTGAATTGTAAAATATCAGAACATTTTTAGGTTACGGTAGGTAATGGTCCTTACCCATCTCCACCCATGCTCCTACCCACCTCTCGGTATACGGAGCGAATCATGGGAGATGCACGGGGGCTTGCGCACCGGCTCTGTTCCCCAACGTGCAATTCTTGACTACCTACACATTATTTAAGTGCCCTCTCGTTATTACACTCTCCTCTTTCTGGGGCCTGACACCACAAATATGGAAGCTGTCATCGGCCTCGTCAGTCCTGATTATCTCGATGCAGCTGTATCGTTACCTATCCTTCCTCTCGCGTGCCATATATGTGCCAATGTCTTCAATTGCCTAAAACTCTGTTCCGTTGCAACCAAATCCTGATGATAGCCTGGGCCACTGTATTCCGTTTGATGCCGTCCAACATGATGTTTTTGTACAAGACATATTCCCACAGTACATGGTCTCTGGTTTCAGCTTCATGACCGCAAGGACACGATGACAGGTCACATAACGCCATCCTATGCAGGCGACCTCTACAGCACCCGTGCCCTGTTAGTATCTGTGAAATAACGTACTCAGGTTCCATCCATTGATATGCCAGACGCGTTGTAACTTCTGGAAAGAAGCAGTACAGCTCCCTTCCGTCGGCACACGCGGCCCAGCGTGACTGCCAAATAGAGATGATATCGTCCGTGATAGCGCTTTTCTTTTCCTTACGTTCCTTGCCCTTGAGCTCCACCCTGTCCACCTGCACGCGTCCCGCTCGAAGAACGTCCAGATCGGCAGGCAGAACGCCGGCCAATACTGGTAGCGACGCACTGCTACATGACCTGTAGGCCCTCGTCAATAAAGTCGAAGCTGCTCTTTGGGTACGTAATGATCCACTACGTACAACATACAAGTGAGAGCGTCGACACCAAAGCGCTGTAGCATGTCAGGATTCCAACATAGGTTCCGTGGTCCAGGAGCCTAAGTGCCCGGTACTTCACACCCCACGAGGAGATAGAGACACGTGAGACCTTCCCGAAAGAGCTGGTGGCCTCGCCCATCAAAACCGCATGCAGCGCAAAGAATCTAGCATCGTCTATGTGTAACCCAAGCATCTTGGTCACTCGCGATCGAGGCACCATTCATCTTAATGGTCGGTCCGCTTTTAAAATTACCCTTTATTTTCATAGTCTGGGACTTGACTGCGGAAAATGTTAGCTTATTACGGGTCCCCAATCCGATAAACTGTTCAAGATCGTGGAACATTTCTGTTGGATAACGGCGCGCGACGGTGCCTCGATCGCAAGCCTCAAATCGTCTGCGTATGCCACAAAACTTACACCCAATTCTAATCTCGGCAATTTAAGGATATCGTCCAGGAGGAGTTTCCATAGTGTGGGCCCCAATACCGAACCCAGAGGGCATCCCATTGTGGAAATTTTCCAAAGCATGCGGTGGCCAACTGTGAAGCCAACATAACGATTACAAAAATAACTTACGAAAGTCTGATAGACGTTCGGAGAAATGACGGTAGCTTTCGCTTTTAACAGTATCATTGGCCACCATGCATTATCAAAGGCTCCGGAGATGTCCAAAAGGATGAGCTGGACGTATTTATATGTGGTATTATTATCTTCTATCTTGAACATTGATTTTAATGCGCTTACAGTTGAGCGCCCTCTAACGCTGTAAACAGGGAGCGCAAGTAATTATTAGACGTTGTAAAATTTTTCCTAGAATCGGCAGTAAAGTAATCAGCCGGTAGGCTTTCGGATCTGTTAGTGGCTTGTCATTTCCCTTTGGCAGCACTATCAATGAACCCATCTTCCAGATATCTGGAAAGACCACTTCTTTAATACACGGTGTGTACATCAGCATCATTTCTCCGGAAGAAGCCGTCCAGGCATTCCTGATAATCTTTCGAGTGATTCTGTGTAATCCGGGACTTGTATTCGGTGAGCTTCAAATAATTTGATCGACTGATGCTCCTCGTATCTGAATCCCCACCGGAAGGATACGGCCGCCACTCGCATTTGTCGGTGACAGCTGTCGTCAATTTCTGTTGTATTATATGGGCATAGGGAGTACAGTAGCTGATGCATAGCAGTTTCGATGTTGTCGGAATAACCTTCTAGGAGTTTTCCGCCATGAATGACATTCTTTGGAGGGCTAGATCTACCAGTCGCGGCTCGGTGTGCCAAACTCCAAGGATTTTCATTTCCCGTCTCGGCAATATCTCTACAATGTTTTATTTCAGCGTCCTTCATGGCCACTTTGTATTCTTGTCTGGCTACACGTAGGGCTTCCTGCAGTGAGATATCACTTGTGGGATTCCCTCGTCTCGAGTTTTGCCAACATCGTCGTGCGGCCTTGACTCTACGGCGCAGACGGTCCAGAGTCGGACTCCACTATTCGTAGCCCCTGAAGTCCCCATCCTTGCGATATCCGAGGTTTATTTTGGCAGTTTGCGTAAGGATTTCACTAAACTGCTTGGCAAGTTCATTTGCTGGTTTCCTGGAATCTAGTTGACCCATTCGCAAACAAGTTGGCCCAATCTTCCCCTCTCTCGCGAAAGGCTAGTCTAAAGGATGGTTCTTCTGTCGGTATCGGTCCTGATACGCTGCTACACATCCGATATGTAATTAGCTGATTGTCGCTTAAGCTAACAACTTTGTGTACGCGCCACTCTGATTTCGGTACTCCTCTTGTCGTGAGTGTTAGACCCACATTAGAATAACCATTTGGTCCGTTGAACGTTGGAGGATGGCCTTGCTTGTTGTGAATGAATAGACCTCTGCTCAATATGAAGCCCTCCATTTGGGTCTTCCTGTATTGTGTGTCTCGCCCTCGCCCCGAGTGTTGACGACGTCCACAAAACCAGAGTGGTAAATGCGCATTGCTGTCTACGCCAATCAGTATAGGGTTTCCAGTTAGATGATCCAGAACATAGGTCCACAACTTAGGTTTTCGAGATGTCGCGCTATATCATGTCCATACTGAAAGTACGCTGAGATTACGTACATGCAGGAATGTTGGTAACCGATATGCATGACAGTGCAATATTCGGAACTCAGATGGTGGAGCAGTGTAAACGCAATATTGTCATTATTGACCAGAATCCCAGCTTTCGGAATAGTTCCACACTGAATCAGTCTTGTTATGCCCGAAATTGCATACTGTTCTTGAACGAGAACGCATTCTAAGTTCATTTCACTGGCAATAAGAAGCAGCTCAGATGTAGCAGCCTACGATCCCTGAAGATTGAGCTGTCCTGTCGAAATAATATTTCCCTCCTTATCCATATTGAGTCATGTCAAACTGCCTGTTGTTCCGCATACATACGAGCTGGGCAAGTCGCTGAGTTGGTTACATGAGTAGAATAGAAACTCAAAGGTCAAAGACCCCGGGTTCGCCAGCCGTACGGGCGCACAGCGGCCGCCCAGTCTAGGTAACCGTATAGTAAGTAGCAGTGCCTTTTATACTATTATAAGCACTGGGTGGTTCGGAATCAGAATCGAGTACTGAATACGCTCTGTGTTTTTATTCAGTATCTCACAAAATACCCTGTAAATATATGGGAATCACCTAGACTACAATTGAATAAATGATCTAAACTATCCAAGAGTAACAAGGGCTATATTTTATTACTAGCTGAGATCCGCAGTTTCGGTTTTACCCGCGTAAAATCTATTCAAAGTACTCTCTTGACGTCCCACTAATACGCAAAAAGAGGTTAGAATCCAAATTTATCATAGGTACAGAAAAATTGGGAAATTCTTTACCAGCGTATGTGCATTCCTTGATACATATGTTCACTGGCCAATGCTCGGGTGGTCTCTGATAGGTGGCCGACTGAGGCCCATACACTTCTTGATGCTTCTTGCTTAGGCAGTCGCCCTATTGTTATCGACCTGCCTGTTTATTAAAAGAGATCAGTTCCTTGTAGTACTACACGCCTGCAACAAGACCTCCGAGGGAGCCGCAATATTGTTATCGACCTGCCTGTTTATTAAAAGAGATCAGTTCCTTGTAGTGCTACACGCCTGCAACAAGACCTCCGAGGGAGCCGCCCTATTGTTATCGACCTGCCTGTTTATTAAAAGAGATCAGTTTCTTGAAGTACTACACGCCTGCAACAAGACTTTCGAGGGAGCCGCTCTATTGTTATCGACCTGCCTGTTTATTAAAAGAGATCAGTTCCTTGTAGTACTACACGCCTGCAACAAGACCTCCGAGGGAGCCGCCCTATTGTTATCGACCTGCCTGTTTATTAAAAGAGATCAGTTTCTTGAAGTCATTTGATAAGTGATGACATTGGTGCCCTCTGACTGTTTTTATCAATGGAACATTACAATTGTTTATGCGGCGCGTGCTGATACCGTATTACACTTTGATACGACAGTAAAAGTATTCAGTTGTCAACTAAATTAAGTAGTTAATTTCTTTTTAACATTTCGTTGTAATAACTTGCCTTAAGAAGACATTACTCTGGTTTAGTCGTCTAATATCGAGGGCGGATCTTTGTGAAAATATCAGGGACCATGTTTGGGAGCTGCACGTAGGTATGGGGAATATGTTTGGGAGCTGTACGTAGGTGTGGGGACTATGTTTGGGAGCTGCACGTAGGTGTGGGGAATATGTTTGGGAGCTGTATGTAGGTGTGGGGACTATGTTTGGGAGCTGCACGTAGGTGTGGGGACTATGTTTGCGAGCTGTACGTAGGTGTGGGGACTAGGTTTGGGAGCTGCACGTAGGTGTGGGGAGTATGTTTGGGAGCTGTACGTAGGTGTGGGGACTATGCTTGGGAGCTGCACGTAGGTGTGAGGAGTATGTTTGGGAGCTGCACGTAGGTGTGGGGACTATGTTTGGGAGCTGCACGTAGGTGTGGGGAGTATGCATATGTCCATGAGTTTCGTCTTAGGGGATGGGGGAAGATTCCCTTCATTAGTAGGTAATTTCATGTCTCGATAGCTCTTCTAGGCATTTATTTGGTGGGTCGCGCAATTTCTTTGTCTTGTATCGTACCAATAAAAAATTAGAGTTTGATTAAAACTGGTTTTTCAGCCGAAAACGAAAACAATTTTTTTGGCCTGAGTCTCAGTTTCGGCCGAAACCGAATCTCACGTATTTAAAGTCCTGTTTGAAACAAGTCTATACAACATTTTAGTAACATTTTATTTCTTTAATTTGAATAAACTTAATTAAAAGGTGTTAGTGCTATTGCTGCATTGTGCCATATATCGCTCATACAATTATAAATCATTGGAGGATATACTAAAGAAGGGTTATAGATCTGCCTATCTTCTGGTTGTGCAAATGTTTATGAGTCTCAGTAGGCTGTCTCCTAGTGATCTGCTCTATCCTATGCTCTATTATAAACCGGCCACGAAGGGTTCCATGCTAATCATGGAAATGTCCGATAATAGATAGCGATAGAAGGTCATAAATCATTAGTAGAGGGGAGTGGGCCCTCTGCTAATTAATTTTATGATCTTCCATCGCTTTCTATTGTCGGACATTTCCATGATTTTTATTTGGGGGGCGGTACCTCTCGCTCACGAGACAACGCCGTAAAATGATAGCTATGCTATCGCGTTTCGTGCGTTTTGTGAATAGCCGGTGGCCTATTGGAGGGGAGGAAAAAACGAGGGCTACGCATCTGCATGACAACAATAATGTGCATGTCCATGGGCGTCGGTAGTCGTTAAAATGCTCCGATTTCTCGTAAGCCCCTCCCCCCTATTCCATAAAGATTTTTTTGATAGAAGCGTATTCGCTCATTTTATATGGAATAGTTTTTTCTGTGATATAAATGTTGATGATTTACTTAGTGCTCCTTCGTTAGGTCTCGCTGTTAGGTTTGTTTCTACAGTAAGTGGAATGCTTTTGATGAATTTCATGATTATAAATATAAAAAGCTTAACATTTGCATTACAATAACTTAGAAGTTCGATCTTTCCCTTCTCCGATGCATTGCCTCCGTCCACCCGTCAAGACTCTTTCTCTCAAGTACCTGCGTATATGAATCAATTGAATGAACTTCAAAGTCTACGCAATCAAAAGACGGCCATTGATATTGATATTTTTTCTCTCACAACGTTACCTCTTATTCCTACAGGTTCCACTTCCCGTGGACCAAGAAATATGGATTTTAGCGAGAACCGGACATCACTCATAATCTTCGAAACTTGTGCTTTTAAACTTTATCGTCATGAACTTTATCGTCATCATCTCATCTTATACTTTTGATACAATGTCATGTACACACATAACGAAAGTACTCGTATGTATCAAGTCAACAATAACTCCGAATTCGTTGGATAGTAAGTATAACATCCGTTTAACCGTATTCAAAGCTGCAAATTTGTATTTTCTTTTTTGTTCTAAAATTCAAGTAAACTGTTGAGTTGCAAGTTCTGTTCTACCTAAACAACCATTTTCCTTATAATTTATTTGCTAAATAATATCTCAGTCACCACAACTGGTTACTACTAAAGATAGCATGTAGGAGTTTCGAGAAAGGTTCGGCCTATTTTTGACTGAAACTGAAACTGAGGCCGAAATCAGAATTTTTGGTCGAAACTGGCCGAAACCGAATCTGAAAGATCGGTCAGACTCTATAAAAAATATAAAATTTGTGGTTTACTATACTAGTAATGTGCGGAACAACCAAGTTTTACTAGAACTTATAGAGGAATAGAGTTCAACGAACCTGCGTAACAGTTATGTTTATAAGCATCAAAAGTCACCAGGTGGCTCCGCCTGCTCGTTTGTCCCAATATAAATTTTAAAAAACATATTGAAGAATACCGGCCTTAAGTGATGGCAATTCTATCGCGTTTTGTGTAGTTTGTAAAAGTACATAAGTCGTACTTATTGTACGTATTACTGGATATTGGAGTGAGATCTCTCGCAGGAGACAGTTGAGAGAGGCGGGGAGCTTGTGGCGGTATCACTAGGTATTGCGAATGCCCTTAACATTTTGTTTGCCCTATGCCGCAAATCTCGAGACGTAACATTCCACCAGGTACCCGTGTATCTGTGATAGCTGCATACCTTTGTGGGCTGTGTCCTTTCCAACACGAGTAGGTTGGCATATACGGGAGATGGCTTGCGGTGTTCCTCAGGGGTCCGTTCTTGGGCCGCTCATCGTTGGGGGCACGTCCATCCCTATTGAGTCGACTTACCCACCTCCTCACTGTGTTCCTACCTCTACCTCTCGGTATACGGAGCGAATGATGGGAGATGCACGGTGGTTTGCTCACCGGCTCTGTTCCCCAACGTGCAATTCTAGACACATCCCCTTACTGGGGTCTGACACCACAAAGAATGAAGTTATCATCGGCCTCGTCAGTACTGATTATCACGAAACAGATACGTCGTTACCTATCTTTCCTCTTCGCGTGCCATGTTTGCGCCAATGTCCTCAATTGCCTAAAACTCTATTCCGTTGCGAACATATAATGGTGATAGACTAGACCCATCGTCGTCCGTTGGATGCCGTCCAACATGACATGTCGCTCGTTTTTCTACAAGTCACATTCCCACAGTACATGATCTCTGGTTTCAGCTTCATGACCACAAGGACATGGTGGCAGGTCACATAACGCCATCCTGTGCACGCGATCTTCAAAGCACCCGTGCCCTGTTTGTGTCTGCGAAATAACGTTTTCATGTTCCACCCATTGGTATATCAGACGCGTTGCAACTTCTGGAAAGAAGCAGTACAGCTCCCTCCCGTCGGCACACGCGGCCCAGCATGATTGCCAAGTAGAGATGATATCGTCTGTGATAGCGCCTTTCCTTTCCTTACGTTCCTTGCCCTTGAGCCCCACGCTGTCCTCCTGCACGCGTCCCGCTCGAAGAACATCCAGATCGGCAGGCAGAACGCCGGCCAATACTGGTAGCGACGCACTGCTACATGACCTGTAGGCCCTCGTCAATAAAATCGAAGCTGCTCCTTGGGTACGTAATGATGCGCAACGTACAACATACAAGTGAGAGCGTCGACACCAAAGCGCTGCAGCATATGTCAGGATTCCAACACAGGTTCCGTGGTCCAGGAACCTAAGTGCCCGGTACTTCACACCCCACGAGGAGATAGAGACACGTGAGACCTTCCCGAAAGAGCTGGTGGCCTCGCCCATCACAACCGCATGCAGCGCAAAGGATCTAGCATCGTCTATGTGTACCCCAAGCATCTTGGTCACTCGCGATCGAGGCACCATTCATCTTAATGGTCGGTCCGCTTTTAAAATGACCCTTTATTGTCACAAAACTTACACCCTCTGGTCTCGACAATTTAAGGATATCGTCCAGGAGGAGTTTCCATAATGTAGGGTCCAATACCGAACCCTGGGGACATCCCATTGTGGAAACTTTCCAAAGAGGGCGGTGGCCAACTGTGAAGCCAAGATAACGGTTACAGGAATAGCTTATGAGGTCGGTAGGTCAGATCTGTTAATGACTTGTCATTTCCCTTTGGCAGCACTATCAATGAACCTACCTTCCAGATATCTGGAAAGACCCCTTGATACACGCTATGTACATCAGCATCATTTCTCCGCAAGAAGCACGTCCAGGCGTTCCAGATAATGTTTCGAGTGATTCAGTCTAATTCAGGACTTGTATTCGGCAAACATCTAATAATGTGATTGTAATAAGTCGACTATGAAATATGTAGGACTGGCCCTCGACAGTCGACGTCACAATGTGCACATTTTTTACCTTTCGCAGGTATTGGTGGGGCACGGCTGTTTCGCCAAGTATGGTAGCTGGTGGTAAGGCAACGCCGGTTTGTCACCACTGCGTAGCCCAAGTGGAATACACTTGCAGACTGTCAAGCATGGGCAGAACAGAGGATAGTCATATGTGCAGAAGTCGGGCCGAATTTACCACTGCCTGCCGTCGTCGGGTCCATAATACACAAAGAGAATTTATGGAGTGCAATGATCCGTTTCTGGGAATCACTTCTAACTCGTTAAAGGAGGCAGGACAAGAGAAAGGGAAAGAGTCAGGGAAGAGTCCTCTGTTACAGCCAGAACACGACGTGGTCGGGCGGTACCTGAGCGTCAGCAAGGTGTTGAACGAACGACGATGGACAGAGGTCATCCACCTCTTGCGTGAAGAAGTCCCTATTTTATCATGCCAGTAAATTGTTACCTTAACAAAGTATACACTAGAACCTACGAGTTTTTCATCCATGAATAGGGCGATTACCGAGGACGGTGATCCATGGAGAAAATCCAATTTTGAGAAGATCAATCACAAACGGAACACCTTCTCGGGTTTTGGTATATGTTTTATTATATGTATAGATATGTAGATAGCTGTAGCTGTCGTGTCACGTGCGTGCTATTATTACTTCGACGGAGGCATGTGGCTTATTAGGTATAACTGTAAGTAAAGGTAAGTTAGCAAGGAAAATTTTGTTTATGTCAATCAAAGCAAAACGACGTTTGGGAAAGCCCCAGCAAACATTTTAAATTGCTTATTTGAATACAGCGACAATACCTACCTAATGTAACCTTTAATGGCTAAACATACACAGAAGGAATAAACGAAAAAATTTAAATTGAATGTAAACCTACAGTTTACGTGTGTTTTATGTGTGCTTATAAAATTTCATTAATCTGTCATAATCTAGGATCTAATGTGAACTGTGTGTCAGTCAGTCACGAAAACAAGACAAAATATTCCGTCGCTTTTATAAACAATTGCGCGAACGGAGGGACTTGAAATTTAGTACACTTGAAGATTATATGGAGATCATGTGATCATGGTCAAGAAAACACACGCCACTATATATATATATATATATATATATATATATGCCACTCGTACCATCTCGCTATGACAGACCAAGGGGAGCTGGGCATGTGGATGAGGCCGCGGGGCGGTGCTAGTTTTTTATATAGACGGGCAAATGAGCCATCGGAGCCCTTTGACGATCACCGACGCCAAAAATTATTCGCATCATTGTCATGCATGTGCATTGCCCGCCTTTCCTCTTCTCCTCCAATGGGCCGCCGGCTATTCAGAAATAACACGAAAGGCCACATCGTAGGTTTCACTTTACGGCGGTGTCATGTGAGCGAGCTGTAATCATCAACTGTAAATCAGAATGGCACTACCTCTTGTTTTAACAATAATAAGGAACAATAATCACCCGATCATCTCTCAGATGCAAGGCGGCTGCGAGAGCCCGCAGCGCCGGCGGCGCCAGGTACGGGGCCCGCGAGTACGCCGCCTCCAGCGCCGCAGCCTGCGTGCTCGTGAACGGGACGCGAGCGTGCCGTCCCGATCGCCGAGCACGACTTGTGCTCGCAGCACCTAAACACACGTTTTTTTAATATTTGAATAAAATAAAAAAGGGCAAATGCGAAATTGGAGACTACTGACGCCAATGGGGGTTTCTTTGCGTTATCCTTCTTCACAGCATCCTCCCAACGTATAACCGAAAATTCACAAACGCACGAAAAGCGAAATCATCTCTATAATTTTATTTATGTTGATTATTTATGAGGATTGGTGTGGTGGTACCACAGTCGCGTCGGCAGCCAAAGTAGGTTCATTACAGCCTCGGTCGTACCGGTACAATTTGGCAATTTTCGCGGTGGCGCTGACTTGCCCTCAACATTGACGTGTAAATGCGATTCAATTTTGTTTAGCTAAGACGCTGACAATGAACTGCTATGGCACACTCACAGGCGTTAAAAAAAATATATGTATTCTTTAAAGTAATTGAAACGATTTTCCGCTGCATACCACTGCCGTGCCGGGGCCGTACCGTTGGCCTGAGGACCTTAGGGCCTATCTATAAAAGTAGTGCCATAGCTGACTTACGATTGATTTGATCCGACGCACCAACCCCGACTGCTCGTTTGCCACTTTATGATTTTAAATAATGTTGTAGGTGTTGTACGACTGACGAACTAAAATATATGTCTATCGAGCTATTATTATATAAGGCTCCTGCGGTAAATTAATGGCAATAATATTTATGGAGTAGACGAGTGAAAAGCTCACCGAGTTTCAGTTGGTATCAGAATTAGTGTGATTTAAGTACAGTGGTAGTCATTAGAGTTGATCGCGCGTAAGAAGCCGTGGATTTGGATAATTTTTCGTAAACGCAGAGAGCGCTTGACAAAGGAGCCGTTTTCGGCCTGGTCTGCCTTTTTTTTTGGAGTGACCTACTACTGGTTAGCGGCGCTATTGCTCCCGCCTCTACAGTTCAACGGACTAGCGAAGACTGATTTAGGGAGGCGATAGGAAGACAGACCCCCTCTTTCCCGCAGATGGGAAGGGCGGTCCCCCTCCCCACATTGTTGGGTCGGTGCGGGCATCGTGTGCTGTACAGTGTGTTCTTTTGCACTAAGTGTGTATGTAACACAGTGTGGCTTGTCTAAGGAGGTCTCCCCCCCCTCTGAGGCGCGGGGTTGATTTGCGCTACAAATCAGCAGGAAGCCGTGATCATAATTTGTTTATTATTATTAGAGGTCTCTAAAGTAGCGTTTATATTATTCCTACAGTAGTCTAAGCTCTCAGCCTACGGATACGATCCCGGCTACATGTTCGTACACTATGTGTAAGATTTCAACGCCTCAACCGGTTCGAAGCGGCGTACACAGTATTCAGCCACCATCACGCACGCACCATTCAGCCGACCCAAGCGGGCCCGAACGGTGTGTCGGGCTCAGGCCGTGAAGCGATAGGTAGTAGCAGCTACCGACTAAAAACTGCTATCTGTTGGCTGACCCTATTGGCATTCTGCTGCGGGAGCGTGTTTTGATGTTTTTGTTTGTTACTTTCGGCGGACTTTGCTACTGCTAATGCGATGGCGTCGTCGGCGTCGTGCAATACGTGCTTCGGCCGACGGTAACGGGAGTCGGTTACTAACTTCGCATCGTATCCCGACGTTCGGACGATCAGTTTGTTTATGTGATTAAGGGCACGGTCAAGGAACTTTTGTGACAGCTCTTTGAAGGGTTCTTTAATCGAGGTCAGGTCTGGTTTGTAGCAGTCGACACTGCTTTTATACTCGAACTCACACACGCACACACACACACACACACACACACACACACACACACACACACACACACACACACACACATGCACATACACATATACACACACATGCACAAACATAAGGACATTGCTCAGAAAATTTCCTGGGACCTCAAAACCTGGCGTTCTAATAAAATTTGAGAATGGGAAACTACCAAAATAATTTTGATTATTGATTGAATTCCGACAAGGGACTTGAAAATTAATCTACATGAACACACGATGTACTTATCTTAAAAATAAACGTTTTGTAAAATCTCATGAGGAATGTATATGAGAAATATTCGATGGCATCTAGCTCTAACTCCAGACTGACCGCGATAATAATTAGATATGTTTAATCAGCGGGGTAGAAAATTCTCCAAAAGTCATGAGGTGTTCACAAAACGCACGAAACGCGACAGCGGCGCTGTCACTTTACGCCTGCTACACCGGTCGGGCCTGCCCCATTACGTTGCATAGGAGGACATAGTGGCATGCACCAGGCATAGCCCCAGCTCCTGCTATGCAGCATGGCACTACTACTACTCTTCCTGTAATTTAAGTATTTAATATGTAATTTAGATAAATGAAATCGACAGGCCCCGGGCCGAGGTGGCCACAGCCAAGGGAGCCCTCAATCGGGGAACAGCGCGCGGGTAAACGTAGCATTCATTACTTGAAGTGAAGTTCAAGCAATGAACGTTATATAAGAAAGAAGGAAAGAAAGAAATAAATAATTTACTTGCTCAAATATGGGTTTAGAAATATTGGAGAAAGTAGTAGTACAATAATATAGGAGAAAGAGAGGGCCCGTACGATGTATCTTCTACAGGCGAAACGTATCCCGTGCTATATGGTCTACATCATTTTACCTCCGTGGTAGTTTATATATTATACGAAATATTTTTAAACAAATATGAACAAAAAGGACGAGCGGTCAAATAGGTCGTTCTTTTCGGGCAGGCAACAGGCATTAATTAATTAACTATATGATTTAGTTACGTATAATTTTAAGTACATATCGTATAAAGGTCGTAGTCGAATTGTACAAATTTCATTATAACATTACGGCTCGCCATTTTTTACAAAAGGGCCATTTTCTTTTGTGCTGGGCCAAAGATTAGCTAGATTCTTATTGTGAGACGTTCTTTAATATGGCAGCTAACGTTTAGCCAAATGGGACATCTTGATTTTAGGCAGTGATACCTTCGAACCAATCTGGGCGAGCATTGTTTTTCTTTTGTTATTTCTCTGTATTCGACAATCAATATTGTTGTCACATCAAGCCGAGAGTGTTAAAATTGACATGTGTCGAGTGATAATAAGGCTAGCTTTATGTAATAACGTATAACTTTCTGGCGGAATTTCATTCAATCCGGCTAATCGTTGGCCCGCCACAAAACAAAATGTTTTTTAATGTGGCCAGCCATAGCCCCGACTGCGGTATATATAACACACGCTTTGGTTATTACAAATGGTAGGCAAGCTAAACTATCTCACTTTATTAAAAATATAAAAATTTATACAGCTTTTAGAAATTTGCATTTCCGTAAACGTAAGGTATATTATTAAATGATATATATTATAAATATATTATTATAATATAACTAACACTCCTTGCTATTTCTGTGGGCACAATAAACACAAAACTTAGTGGTTTTCAACGTTATCGACTAGACTAAATACTGTTGTAAATATCATATGCATTTCATCGTATTGGCAGCTGTGTTAGTATTACAAATATTACAAATGCGAAAGTTTGGATGGGCCTGAGTGTTATGGAGGTTTGTTATTCAAACACGCCAAAACTACTAAATGTATTTTGATGAATCTTAGCAATCTGTTAACTTATGTACCTACTACAATAAGATAAAAGTTATATCAATATTTGCTAATGGGTGTCTAACTGTCTAGTTCGCGTGAGCAAAATCGCGGACAAAACTTATTTGTAAATGAAATAGAACCGATGGCCAAGTCGTATTCAATAGGCGAAAAAAAGATTAAAGATTTCGGCGTTGTTCTTGGCGTAAGCCAAAGCTAATAGCCGCATCAAACTTACGTGGTAGTCTCGGCGGCTGGTACCTGGTGCAGCAGAGCCAGCTTGGTGTTGCACAGTCTCTGTGGCTCCTCACATCATCACTCAGAATCTTCTCTATACTAAAGTCGGAGCTGGTATTGCTCGAACTTGTTTGGACACTTGACGCATTCATGGCGACTGGACCATATGAACGGGAGCGGCCACATGCCGTACCTTACATTTGAATTATGGGCATCGCAGGAGGGTGTGTTTATTTAGACCACGCCTCAAAAGGCAGGGTACCGAGGTCCCTTACGTGTTCCGTTGTTATCCCATTGGTGACAAGGAAATATTTAGAAGTAGGTTACTTAAACAGTTACTAAATATATATACATATATTAACGCGCGAAGAAAAACAATCCCATTCCTTTTTTGGGGACCCACAAATTGGAAATTGGGTACCGTCGAAGGTTATAAGGGGATGATGTGAAGAAAGCGAATATTGTAATGTAATATGAGTTATTATTTTAATTAAATAAAATAAATGATAATACACACACTACGGCAGACACATTGCTTAAGCACATTATGACGTAAGAAATTTAGTTACACTCACTACACTTTTAGTTACACTAGACAAGCTACAATCTCTAAAACTGACCTCAAAACATAATCCAGAGAATTAAGCATTATGATCTGGTCCCGAGTATTACTGGAAGGGCCATACCTGGTTATTGAACATGGTGTTATTGAAGGGCTAAACTACTTTCTCTAGAATGGTATCTTCATACACTTATGCCTATGTTTTTGGTATCTTTATCACAAAAATATGGCTCAGTCACTCCTTCATAGCTAACACTCCACCAAACCATCACTGAAGTTAGATAATGCCCACGTTGCACTCTGTCGACTAATTAGGAACCTACATTACATTCGATTGTAATTTTTTTTACTATCAGCAATATTTTAAGAACTTTGCGTACTGCTTCAATAGTTCTTTCGTTTTTATCACACTATTTATCTTTAATTTATCAGTTAAAGAATGACCAGTGCGTCTCTTACGAGCTGCAAGTCCTAACTCATCTCTTAAATTACTACGCGACATGGTTATAGAACCATGTCACTAACACATAGGTGCTATCGTCATTTCCCGAGATAAAATATTTTATTTTCGGACAGGATTTCTTCGAATTCTTGTCCAAACTATTTCGACCAATTTTTTCGTATGAACACTAGGTGGACGGCCAGACCGTTCTCTGTCGCAAACTCATTGCACCTGTCAATAGTACGGTACACAAACATTTCACAAATACCAAGTGTATGGAGAGTTTTAAAAATTGCATTTGGCTCCGTACCTACTTTGTGTAATACAATCATATTACTAGTGTAAATGTTTTGTTCTAGCGAGTATACTATAATATCAGATTGTTGTTCATTTGCTTGAACATGCCTTTTTGTGTACACTCATTACAATACGTAGTTTGTGCTTCTTAGTTCACTACACGCCTAGAGAACAGCTAACCGCGCATGCGTGAATGTGCAGACAATTCAGTTCACTCTCCCTGAGACGGCGGAGGTACAGCTACTTAGCAAGGTAAAATTGACAGAATCACTTGATCTACTAGATCTTAGACTAATGAAAATTTTAACTTTGGACTCTAAAAAAAATTATAGGGTATAATCATGTTGTCTATAGAGGGCTGCTCTTTCATCACAAAAAATATAACTTGAATAAATTATATGTAGGTAAGTACATAATTATTACACACTTAAAATTATTTCCACTGACTTGTTAATTTAAATCCGAAGTTTAAATTACATAAATATTTGCATAATTTAGTGTCAGGTAATTACATAGATTACTGGGAATAGTTTAAAAAAGTTTATGATTTATTGAAATTGTAACACGAATTTCCATGAAGAAATGACAACATAACTCATCAACTGTACTTAATTATGTTTTCATTAAATATCAATTTTATACATATACAAGGGAGAAAACAAGTAGTAGGAGTCTTTCAATGACTACCCATGTCCATAAACATCCGCAAAAGATGCGCTGGCAAATATTTTAGCGGATGTATCTCTCTCCAATGAGCTTCAAAAATTAAAAAGAAAGTATGGCTATTACTGTACCGCGGTATCATGTGAGCGACCCCCTCCCCCCCCCCGTTCGCCATCGGGCCGGGGCCAATTCGGCTCTGGTATGGCACTACCTCGCAGGCTCGTACAGCTATTTTATTTATTATTAGATTACGCAGGGGTGTGCGGTATTGGTTACCGCACGGTGTCACGCGCCGGTGCGCTCACGAGTGTTGTGACGTGGCCCATTCATGCCGCATACGAGATACATATGAAAGGGAAACCGATACAGTTCGCTTACAATACTCTCGTATTATTACTTTAGGGCCATGTGGGAATACCCATTTGTAACACGATACATCGGTATTGTTACAATGTTAACAAATATTGTCGATTCTTAATTAGTTTAGAATGGTGAATTAACTTTTAAGATTTATCAATTATCTCTGTTTACACTATTAAAAAAATATTAATGTTCAAATATCTTCCGCTTTGTAGCACTATGTTTAAACTATATAGTAGTTGTAAAATGTAGAATAGAAACTATTTAAAATTGAATTATAAAAGAGTTGGCACCAGCAGACGTTCTTCTTAGTGGCGGACATAGTGTAGCAGACTCTTGTAGGGGCACGAAAGGTAAAGGAGGTTTAATATTTCTGAGCAGTCAACCTTATGAGTCATTATTTTAGACACAAACAGAGCATCCATTATTTTATTGATGAGGAAAAGGGGAAACCTTTTCTCTATGATGAATAATATAGCTTCAATATTTATTATGCTGTCGGCCTGCTAGAATTCAAATGGTAATCATGTACCTACGTATCTATTTGACATCAAGGCACCCTAAAGTTTGCTTTAATGGTATTGGTAAAACGTGTTTTATTATAAATAAAATATTTTATTTACTGTTTATTCAATATCTTTGTTTGTGTTAGGGCACTTTTACCAAGATAATAACAGCGCAATTTTATAAATTACTCAATTATGTTATAACCTAATGTATATAACAAAAACTAACACGACATTCACACATGTAAAACCATTACAGTAACGCATTTTATTTGTAAATTGTCATCAGAAATTCAAGTGGCACATTGTTGTATTAAACTGAACACAATATAAAGGAACAAAGGGCCCAACTTTATTTTTTCCCGGCAGCCGTTTAGAGTAACCGCACCGATAAAGATCTTGACAGTGCAGATGTCCACAGAACACAAATTTAAAGGCAATTACAGACCACACCATTCTTTTCTTCTATTTTTTTGTTCGTTGTGCATTTGTCTGATACACGTATTTATGCCTTTCTGTCCTTGATTTCCAAATATAAATAATGGTACAAGAAAATATTAAACAGTCTTCTATACCCTTTATAAACATTGAACATACCTACTTAGTGGGAAATGTAGCGAAAACGCACGCACATACAGTTATCAGACCTCCTATAGAGTCAAGCCTTGACTCTTTTCTTTATCTTCTTTCTTTACGACAAGACGCAGGTGACATGAAAACAATCCATTAGCATTATAAACAATTTTATTAAAAAAACAATTAATTAGCCTTATTAACCTCTATAAACAAGTCTTAACAAATTGTACAAATCAAACCCTCAATAATCTTTTTTTGTATTGCTTAATTTACCAAGCAAGAAGTTGGAGAGGTTTATCTGCTACTGCTATAACACACCGATCGGTGTACAGATGCAACAGAACATGTCATTGGCACCGACTTCAAGCATAATATGTCATTTTTCAAAATAAAAAGCATATCATGTTAGATAAAATATTCAATTTACTTTATTTTAAACTTTATGTGGTGCTATGAAGTTGGTTTGATTTATTTCTTCAAATTTATTTTTCAATTGTAGTACAACGTGCAATGTTCTTGTCAAAACAAATCAATGAGGTCCTAGCACAGGGTAACTGCTGGAAGTCATTGAGGAGCTCCCTCGACTGTATTTCAGCTCCATCAAGATCCGACTTCAAGTCTTCACTAAATTGTACTTCTTTATACTACTTAATTAAAAAAATTGCAAATGCACTAATCGCCCCCCTACAATTTCCGAAAAATCCCCTAGATTTCTCTGGGATGCCTACAGATTTGTTAAAAGAATCATCAAAATCGATTTAGAAAAATGAAGTTATCCGCGAACACAGATAAAAAGCATATCTATTGGTGGGTGGTGGTGGATTTGCTTCTCGTTGGATGACCCTGACGCCGTTGCGGAATCTGTCACGGATGTGGTGATTCTGGGAATGGAACTTTTCATTCTGATCTTTGCAGTACCGATTGGCGGCAAGTCGCAGTTTTTTTTATAGAATAAGGGGGCAAACGAAGAATACTTCGCCTTTTTACGACTACCGACACCCAGGAACAACCACATAATTACTGTGCCGGTACGTTGCTCTCCTCCCTCCCCCAATGGGCCACCGGCTACTCACAAACCGCACGAAACGCGACAGTGAAGATTTCACTTTACGGCGGTATTATGTGAGCGAGAGGTACCTCCCCGGTCGTGCCAGCCCAATTCTGTTGCCAAGGAGGATGTAGTGTCATGCTCTATGCATGGCACCACCTCGTCCTATACAGCATGGCACTACCTCTTCCTTTGGTTTGGACGCTCCTGTAAGCTACACTTCACCATAAACTGGAGTGCTACCAAGTTATGCAGCAGCGTTGAGTTCGCAGGACGAAAATACCAGAACACTAAAGAAGGAGAACTTCTGTGTTCCATTTTTGGCATCGAACTCCCTTTTTGGATGATCAGGTAATTCCACCGCCTACCAACCCGCGATGTGGTTACTCGAAGCCGGATATTATAGTCCAACAGAGCGCCGTGCGCAAAGCACTGCTTTCCCTGGACATTGACAAGTCGAGTGGGCGTGATGGCGTCGCTCCGATTATGCCGTGAAAATGTGGTTCACAGTTGGCTCCGGTATTGACCCGCCTTTTCCGAGTCTTCTACTCTGTTGGTGTAGTCCCCAGCTCTTAGAAGACATCCAACTATCGACCTATTGCGACAACCCCTTTGTTTTCCAACATTATGGAATACACTATGAACTGCCATCTGTTGAGATACTTATAAGATCTACAAATAATTAGCGACCGCCAGTAAGGTATCCACCTCGGGCTTTCGGCTGGTGATCTTGTAATTTTCCTAACGCACATCAGTGAGTTAAGTGAACTCTCAACTGCAATCGAAACCAAGGGGGACGCATTGGCGGTTAATCTGGATGTAGCGAAGGCCCTTGATAGGATTTGTCACAAAGCGCTCCTTTCAAAGCTTTCTTCACACGGGCTATCTGAGAAATTATACGATTGTCTTGACATATACAAAAATTTGTCAACGCTGGTGTTCCCGAAGGCTGTATTTTGTCTCCTATGCTTTTTATTCTGCATATCAATGACATGCTGCAAACCAATAACCTTCATTGTTACGTAGGTGATAGCACTGAGGATACTCAATACACTTGCCGTGCCAATCTTACCCTGGAACAAGTCCCAAGTCAAGGATTTGATGTTCAAAGTCTCGGAATGGGGCCGACTAAATTGGACTAAATTTAGTTCCATTTTATTATAGTTCCAATTTAACTCCCATAAGACAAAAATTTACGCGTTTACCGCTAAAAAGTCACCCTTCGTCGTATCTCCCCGTTTTCAAAACACCTACCTATCGACCTCACCTAGTATCGGAATTCTTGGTGTTGACATAATTTGCC
>JAFELO010001127.1:489040-502093 GCA_017140195.1 Eumaeus atala
ATATATATGTCACAATGGCTGTCCAAAACTAGACGATTGCTGCATTGCAGATCCCTTTCCAGCTATAACTGTTGCGTTTGATGCGATATGTGAGGATACAGCGGCCCACTTAGGGGAAGTGGAACATCTGTCGATGTCTGCACGATGTATCTAGGGTGTCTTAGTAAAGTGTAATACGAAACGCGTCGTATCTACACACCAAAACGTCAATGGTGAACAAGTGTAACTTATAACTACAATCTAACAATTGACGAGCAAATGATCGGACTTTTTATGACAACGGTGTTGTGACAAAGCGGCGATCTATAACTGCGAGTGTTTGAACCGCGACTTGTTCGTGTATCGATCAGGTGACTAAGAATATTTGTGGACAAAAATGAACCTTGTCCGGGTGGAGTGTATTATAAAGTAAAGACCTTGTGCGCGTGCGGCGTGCCGTTCACGAGACCTACCTGCAGTATTGTCGTGATCGTAACGTTTTTGCTGCAGGTATAGTCTCAACCTTAACCTAGAAGTCACGTCGCTCCTAGTCAATATGTATCCATCATAATCATCGTGGTCAACAGCTGGACGACGTACACTGATACGTATTTACGTCAAGGTCCTAATATAAGTACATAAAATAATTAATGGAGACCTATTTTTGTACCATACCCGTGCAGAAAGAAAATCGTTCGCGTTTACGAATCACGACTAGTTCAGGGACATTTATACAAGTACATGTATTTGTATGATCAAAATCTTAAATAAATAAATTTATAAAAATATTGAAATACCGTAAGGACTTGTGTTATACAACAACACACACACAGAATACAGACACAACAAAGCACACAGCACAGAGCTCGGTTGACGTGGTGCATTAAGTCCACAGATATTGTTGGGTATTATTATTATTAACAATAGTTAATCTTATTACGAAGTGCTTACTGCCTCGCGATCTGTGGTTGAACCTGCCTGCCACTACACCACGACATGTATGTGTTTAATAACAGCTCACATGTATACAAAAGTCAATAGCAGCCTGTAAGAATTTCACCGCAATCCTCGATACAGACGTTTTATCAAATTCTTGCAAAATTACAAGGATCTCATCAGGTGGTAATTCGGCATGGCTCCGTGATGCCAATAGTCTACTTACAGCTTTACTACACACTAGTTAGTAGTCCGCCCTGGCTTCGGACGGATTATTGGCGAAATATTGAAAAAATCATTGATTTACAGAAATATGAAAATTGACAATTCATGATGAATGATGATTCTATGACTTGATAATGATAAAAACAAATTTATGACTGCAGAACGTCTTTCGGGACAGCTAGTTGTCACTGATTTCTGCAGCGAAATTTACGTCGATATATCTCCATAATGATCACAAATATCTAATATTTTAATGGTAAAATTATTTTTGAAATCGGTCCAGGAGCTTCGGAGCCTATTCAATACAAACAAACAAGCAATCAAATGTTTCCACTTTATAATATTAGTATGGATACAATTTAAAGTAGGAAAAATGTTGTAACTAGCTAAATGTAACTAAATGCTATGTAAACATATATATATATATATATATATATATATATATGTTTACATAGCATGCATAGCAGTGTGTGTGTGTGTGTGTGTGTGTGTGTGTGTGTGTGTGTGTGTGTGTGTGTGTGTGTGTGTACTCGCAGCTCACTAGGCGAGACTACGGTACAAACTGGTTTCATTTATATATGGTATTATATGTATATATTAAGGCGATCATATCGGGCAGGTCACAATCTATTATATTTATATCATATAAGTGTACGCCATATTTCGTCCGAATACGTCCATCCCGCAAGAAAGTATAACAAACATATATACAAACATTTATAATAATAATGGGATTCAAAGCGGCTGCAAGCCCACGATTGATATGAATAATGTTATAAAACTTTAGAAACAATTTTGCATTGTCAACTATTATTTACGAATGTAGCAGCGAGCTAAATGAAACCAGTTTGTGTAGTCGTCTCGCAGAGAGGTGTGCGAGTGCGCGCGTCACACCGTGCATTTATACAGAATACTTCACCAAGCGAGACACAGGCACGTACCTGCTGCTGTCGCTAAACATATTTAATATGTCCATTTCGAAACATTTTAAATTAGACGGCGGAGATATGATGCCAAGACTTGGTTTTGGCACGTGGCAGGTAAGCTTTTGATTCTAATTTATATTACAAAATACTAGCTTCAAATAATAACTTACGCAAATTGGGAAATGGGTGCAAATACTCTTTTATTGGAAGCATTGTTCGTTATAACCAATGACACAGGCTTAGAAATGAATACATACATAAACAGCTACTCTATACAGTTACTATATACCCGCAACTCGAATCAACAAATAAGAAATACTAATGTTAAGAAACGGATGAAGTTCATCTGTTGCTTATTAAAAGAATATTCCTTTCGTCATATGTACTTGTTTAATAGAGTATTAAAAAACATAAACCGTAATTATTATTATTTTAACTACTTATTCTGAGATCTATGGGATAATTTTTTCACAACGGCAGCCTCTGATGAGCTAATTCTTAAAGCTCCTTATAAAGTAAGATCTCATGGAAAAATCTAATTAATACTAGAATTAGTGACCATAATTATGTAGATAGTGTGAGTACTGGATAGTATAATTATGGTCTTTAATAGTATAGAATAGTGTTAGTACTATATACATAATTATGGTAAATAGTACTCACTCTATCTACATAATTATGGTAAATAGTACTCACACTATCTACATAATTATGGTAAATAGTTCTCACATTATCTACATAATTATGGTCTTTAATTCTATTAGTGATAATACTTTCATTTGATCGGCGACGACAATAAGAAATATACAAAATATGTATGTGTATGTAATGTGTAAAAAAAAGGAGCTCCAGAACACTACACTTGAGTAGGTGTCGACATTGAACTCTGATGGTGTCAATGTGAAGTAGAAGCTAGGGATGTCGAGCGAGCAAGTCTTAGAGAACGCAAGCGCTTGCCGACAATAGTATCGTATAAACCTATGACAGGTGACAATGAATAGAAATAATAATTCGTATCGCATTCATTACTCGTTTATAATTCGCTTTCTAATTTATAAACGGACTGACAACATGCACGTCTTCAATTCTACACGATTTGTTCACAATCTTATCCGAGCTCATACTGCAGCTCGTAACGTTAGGAATGCACTCATACTTCTCGGTTTCCCCCTCTGCGCGCTGCGGTCTCAGCTGCAGCACCGAGTTCGTTGACAGGTATTTATTGAGGGGGTAGGGGGAGATTTGGTATGAATTAGAAACTAAAACTTTACCTGGTCTTCTCTCAATTTCCTTTTTGGGGTTCTGTACCCAAACAGGACCCTATTGCTAAGACTCCGATGTCCGTCTATGACCAGGCTGTATCTCGCCAACAGTGATATCGGGCTGTGATCTCGCCAACAGTGATATATCAGTGATAAGGGCTCGCATACCACAGACGTGTTTTTGCCAAATTTTTATAGATAATGCCCCTTGTGCACGAGTAAATTTCGGGGAGGATTTAGAGGGCCGCGTGTTGACCCTCTAAGCCTGGCCACGGCCTCGTGCAGTATATAAGCAAATACGTTATGCATTCTCCTTATATAGGTATTTTAAACGCGCACAAATATACCAGTAGGTGGTAAATTTTATCTGATACAGGGCTATCGTTTGTGGCCTTTGAAAAACGAAACAGTAAATAAAGAAATAAAAGTAGAGATAAGAAGTGCTTGTGAACAATAATACCGCATATTCGTGTGCAGTAGGCATCCATGCCGTATGTATCTATCTATGCCGTATATATCTATCTATGCAGTATATATCTATCTATGCAGTATCATCTACATGAAGGACCTATAACTATTATTTTTTAAACAACTGCCTATACGATCGCTTTTTAAAGTAATAATTCACAATGGCAAATGGCAATTTCAAGAGGAGACAGTGCCATAGTGTATAGGAGGTAGCACCTCTCGGTCAATTGATACCTGTGGCCCATTGGAGGAGGGGGGATGATAAGAACGCAACAATCATGGGAATGTCCGTAGTCATCAAAAGGCTTGGAGAGGGGGCTGCTCTTTGCCACTTATAAGAAGCGACGACAAAAGAACAAAAGGAGGCGGAGCTTTAGCGTACAAGGCAAATGGAGAGATGAGAACCTCACTTCATTACACTGTCCCAAAGTTTGTGGGGTTGTCCTGTGGTGCGGTGCAGTGTTGCCCACTGTTGTGGGGGAAGCGTCGGTCCCTTAGGGGCCTGACTAGCCGTCGAGTTGCCCTTATGATTTGTTGTTTAGAGGCGCCGTACCAAGGGCGACACTGATGGCGGCCACTCGCGGTTGTTTTTGTGAGTATTCCGCTCTATAATGTACCGGCCCTGGGTGGGGTCCAGCGGTGTGTAGGGCACACACCGCTGGACCCCACCCAGGGCCGGTGAAGGCGCGCAAATGCGTTTCCCCGCGTCAACAGAAAAAAGCATAAAAGGCCTGACTTCTACAGGAGACACAAAATCACACTTTAATCCCCACAGTGCCAGCGCCCAGCTCCAACAGTTAAACTAATCTATAAGCGCTTACCCACGCACAAAGAAAATTGAAGTGGTTTTACGATACGGATACACAAAAGCCATTTACAAATTTCCGGCGGCATGTCTGTCATGATATTTGTATCGGGTAATCTCTGTAACGGCTGGACCAATTTTCTGGCCTTTCCCTAAATGATAGAGGTGTTTAAAGAACCGGACATACGCGAGGTCGGTGCACATCGCTAGTATGTAAACAATAGAATTGTAGCAAAAACATCTAATGGCGATTAGAAACCTTGCGGGGTATTATTAGGCATGCAACTGTGGCGTGTGGACAGACGGCAAGCGATCGTATCGGGCCGATAATAACGATAATGGCATGTATTGTCTTAGTACTGCAGTATCTAACTAACTACCTGCAGGTAATTATTACAAATAACGATAATGGCATGTATTGTCTTAGTACTGCAGTATCTAACTAACTAACTACAGGTAATTATTACAAATAACGATAATGGCATGTATTGTCTTAGTACTGCAGTATCTAACTAACTACCTGCAGGTAATTATTACAAATAACGATAATGGCATGTATTGTCTTAGTACTGCAGTATCTAACTAACTACCTACAGGTAATTATTACAAATAACGATAATAGCATGTATTGTCTTAGTACTGCAGTATCTAACTAACTACCTACAGGTAATTATTACAAATAAAACCTTACTTTTGAAAAATAATAATGAAAACATTTATGCAAAAGTCTACACATTTTTACAGTTGTAGGTAGGTATTAAAATTAAAGTGTAAAACACACATTTACATTTTTAGAGTTCAGTTTTAAAATGTAAAGGTAAACAGTTTTTGCTGTCAATTATTTAGACTCTGCGAAAATGGTCTCAAGCTCGGCATTTGCTGGTATTACTGGCTCAGTAGCCTATGAAACCAGGCGAAGCCAAGTGAACCGAGAGGGGATGCTCTTTGTACCATTCTTTTAAGAAGAGGGGCCTAAAGAGCGGGAGGAGGAGGAGGCCCTATTTGTACCCCTCTTATAAGAAGAGGTTACAAAAGAGACACAGGAGGAGGTGCATTTCCGAACGCGGCAATAGGAGAGAATGGGAATCTCACCCCATTGCACTGTCCGAATCCTGATACAGATGACACTGGCGGTGGTTGTGGGAATTCGACACTATAGTTTTCCGCGAGCCCCACGCACCACTGGACCGGTGAAGACGCGTAAATGCGTCCCGCTTCAAAAAGAAAATAGGTTACAACAAATGTACTATTACAACTACTATTATGCGGACACGTTTCGTAAGTTTAACTGATGAACTATTGAGCAAAATGGAGCGCCTTCAAAATATGGCCATACGGTTTATTTTTGGGGTGAGCAAATATGAACACATATCCGAATATCGTGCAAAACTTAGCTGGTTGACTATCCGCTCTCGCCGTAATACCCGAATGCTTACACTTTTATACCCCATGTTATTTGATCCGAGAACACCAACGTATCTGTAATTTATTTATTCGTCGGTCAGATTCTAAAGATTTTTCCTTTTATAAACTTCTTCTAGAAATAGCTATGCACCACACAAAATACTTTAATTCCTCCTTTGTTATACAACCAATTTTACTTTGGAACTTATTGCCTACCCACATTAAACACGCTAAAAATCTTAACATCTTCAAATCACTAGTGAAAAATGTGTAGTGTATCCTACATTTTTGAAATGTAACACGAGTATGTCAAAATATACATTCATAAAATTGTCGTATTTATTGTATTAATAAACGTATACCTACCTTATCTATTGATCTTGTGTAATTTTTGTTTGTGTATGTAATCTTATATTGGTTATTTATTAGTATATTAATTTACATTTTATTTATTTAATTATTTTATGCATGTCTAACAGGTTCATTTATGAAGTCAACTACGCACTGCCTCATTTCAAGTCTAAATTAGTTTTCCCTCTGTGTAACGCTGAGGTCGCCTGGAAGGAATTACTGCAAATTATTAAGACCGCCTTTGTGTACATTTATATTATCATGTCCTGTTTGTTCTGTATTGTTGAAATGTTGAGCACAATAAAGTATATTTCATCATTCACTCATTCATAGTTGATTAAATATTTTTTTATGGAATAACGGTAGACTCTACACTGCAGTGGGGTTCCCATACCACAAAACTGGTGTAACAGACTTAAAAGCCCTTTTGGGGGGCAAAGGAGTGCAACACATCGGCATAGTAATTATGTCGATGTTCATGGGCGTCGATAGTCGTAAAAAGGACCAATACTCATTTGCCCCCTATTCTATAAAAAAAAATCGGCAGCATTTGCAGTTAGAAAAAGTAGACAAATTACAGATGAACATACAGCATAATTAGCTTACTTTAGTTACTTCCATAGAATTATGTCTTATAGCACACTGTTGTAGGGAATTGCTGCTGCTCTCAATACTATTTTCGTGCTGCAGAGCCCTTCGTGCAGTCTACAGGCTAGCCTCTAGTACATCTCTTAAGGAAATTCTCATACCTGCTGTTTACTCTCAATACATTGAATATAATGTTCTGTATTTCCTTGAGAATATGACTTTAGTAAGGAAAGTGATAAACGTGATATGAATGCTAGAAATAGACACAATCTAGGTGTACCAGATCATAGACTTATTTTCGGAGGCAATGTTCACGCCTCTACAATAGGATCCTAAGATCGTCCAAAAGCTTTCAATTAATAAATTTAAGAAGTTGTTCAATAAGGTGGTGAAAAGTACTATAACATGACACTTCATGACGGATACCACACCGTGGGTATAAGACGCTTTTCGCAGACTGTGTATGTATAATTAAGATTGTACTAAGTCGATAAATTGTATATTATTTGTAAACTTGTGTATTATTAATTTATTTATTAATGAGACCCGCAGATATTGTTTCGCCGGCTCTTCTTAGGACAGGGCTACGGTTGAGCCGGCGGTAGATTCAATTGATGACGTTCAAAAATAAATTTTTATAATTCTATTTTGAATTATAATAAATATTTTCATTTCATTTCATGACATAAAGTAGCTAAAATAATAAAGTTTACGATCCCATGTTTTACGCCCCCGGCGGGGGGGGCCCGATTAACTTTCGGTGACAACTTGCATCCCAACTGTTGCGCCACTGCTCTAACTCCTACCAAAATCACCCAGGATTTCCATCTGAAACGAGTACGGTCTATGGCGTATGCAATCCTGAATTTTACCACATTGGTCTTGTTTGGTCTAATTTATTGTAAATGCTTTTATACGTGTATTTATTTGGAGTTTTCGAGTTTATATTTGTTTTGAGCCTATATATACTTGTATATAAGTGTTATAATGTTTAATGTAATTTCGTTCATGTTGTAATCAAAGACACTATAGACCCACTACACTTGCATGCGAGCAGCTGGACAAAAAAAAACAATAGTCAGCAAAGTTTCTAGAAAGATGTTGAAATAAACATTTACGGTACAAAATAATGAGAATTTTATGTTCACTGGACAAGAAAGAAACTGGCTACCTACTCGTTTGAGACATTCTTATTACAATCACTAAACCGTTACTGGAAGACATAGTGGGTTATTATCTGAAGACAAAGCATTTCCCGCGATTCAACACAAGATAAAATCTTCCACTTTAATACGAAAAACTGAATACACAATTAAGAAGTTACAGATTTATTCAAATTAGTTCAGTCGCAATTGACAATTAACAAAATAATTAGATATTATTGTGTCTGTCACAAGCTGTGAACGAAAATAAGAGGCTTTCCTTAACTATTAGAAAGGCAAGTCGAGTATCCAGCCCAGTTCTCACCCCGTGGAGGTGTGCCGTGGCATCCGGTCCTTGAGTGAGACCAACCAGCAAATATATGCCTTCTATGCTATTAAAATAAGGTAGTAAGTATTGCAAAACCAATGCGCGAACCAGCTTCGATATCTGGAATTCACTCCGACCTACGTGATTCCCAACTGCCCAAGAAATGTTAACAAAATATGCGAGGTATAGCGTAACGCTGGTGTCACGATCGACCGGTTAACATTTCACACGTGTTTACTTCTTGCCCCGCAGCTCGTGTACTGTAGTTACTGACACCACCTTGTGTCACATGATAATAGTTATGAACGCGGAGATTCACGGACAGCCAGAGCTGAGAGCGCCTTGAGGCAACTCCATGATCTGTGCCAGTCGCCCATAGAGCTAACATAGATAGAGAAAAGCCGCCAGCCTAATCGCATTTTTTATTCTCTGTCTCTCTTTTTTCACTCATTTTTGTCTTCGCATGCCGGATTAAATAGACAAAGATGGTATAGTGTTTTACATATTCCTTCTCTGTTCGCCAACATGACGCGTCGCTGTCATAGGCCTGCCCGTGGCATTCCTTCTCTATCTATATTATCTTTGTGTCTGCGGCTTAGAGAAACTTATGTCCTCTTAGTTGAAACTCTGTTACAGCGGCTGTTTCTATAACATTATACGAGAGACACTATCCACGTTTACGATCCATTGTAGATACCAATTTTTTTAATCTCGCAAGATCTGATCGATAAAAGTTGATTTTATTTCGTTATTATTTAATAATTAGTATTAGTAGGTACTTTACTACATATTCCATTTTCATAATAAATATATATACTTTTGTACTGCTATAGGCTTCTGAGGATGACGTGGAGAAGGCCGTGATTGCAGCCCTCGATGCTGGATACAGACACTTTGACACCGCAGCAGCGTATTGCAACGAAAAGGCAATTGGTCGTGCCTTCACCCGGTGGATCGGAGACAATCCAGCGAAGAGGAAGGAGTTGTTTGTGGTTACTAAATTACCACCAACTGGTATGTACTCAGGCCCGACCATATATTTCAAAATAAAAAGTTTTATATATTACTTGAAGAATATTGAATCACCTTGACGAATAATTCATATCCTCTCTAGAGATTGTCCAACTGAATAATTTATGTTACTGATGATCACATATTACCAGTGTACAAGTTTGTGCAGCATCAGTTTTCAATTGAGACGTTTGGTTCGACCCAGAACTTGAATGGTGAAAGTCGAGAGGCCTACGGAAGCAATGATTATACAGCCCTACGTGGGGTCATCGGGGCGCTCAAAAATCATATTATACAGCCTTACGTGGGGTCGTCGGGGCGCTCACAAATCATATTATACAGCCCTACGTGGGGTCGTCGGGGCGCTCACATATCATATTAACACCAACCACTGTCTCTAAAATTCAGTGTTTCCATTTACGCATTTACGTGCCTTCACCGGCCCTGAGTGGAGTCCAGTGGCGTGTAACTTGATAGTGCTGAATACCCACAAAAACCACTGCGAGTGCCATCAGTGCCGCCCCTGGTGAGGTGGCCCCGCCCGGAACAACAAATCGTCAGGGCACCTCGACGGCCAGTCCTAAAGGACCGGCTCCACCTCCACAGGTGGGGTTGCCCCACACTACAGGACAACCCCACCGAGTTTGGGACAGTGCCATGGGTGTGAGGTACCCATCGTCGCCCCTTGCCCCGTGCGCAAAAGCGCCTCCCCCGGTTGCCCTTTGGTCCCCTCTTCTTATAAGAGGGCTACCGAGAGCGATTCCGCCTTCTGATATTTAGCCCCCTCTTCTTATAAGAGGGGTGCAATGATCGACCTTGGTTCAAATGGCTTCGTTATTGGAACCTTTCAATACAGCTCAGTATTATAAAGAATTTAACTTGACCCTATAACTTTAATTCATATTTCAGGTAATCGACCCGAAAATGTTGAAGACTTTTTCGCGGCTTCTCTAGAGGCGTTGCACTTGGAGTATATCGACCTCTATCTGATACACACCCCTTTCGGATTTGAATATGTACCTGGCGAACTCGCGCCCAAAAATCCTGACGGAAGTATGAAAGTCGACTACACGACTGACTTGATTGGAATTTGGAAGGTAAGGTAATCAACAATTATTTGGTATTATTTGTTATTCCTAAGACTTAATAGCTAAATAGTACATTTCTTTACTATTTATTATTAGGGTCATAAAGTTTAGATTGAAAAAATGTTACAGATCTGATTTATGCATAGGTACACACTTAGTATGTACCTAATACTCTCTCCTATATAATTCACGACATAATATCAAATACATAAAGATATTTCGTTCATCTCAGCATTATTAAATGTTACGTATTATTGTGCAATCTTCTTGAAGTCTATAACTGTTGGGCTGAACAGCATTTAGAAAGCTTCACCTTCGAATGTCCGTTAGTTTGCTGTAGCACAACCGGCTTATGAACGACGAATGTTTGTTGGCTCTCTGATAGACGATTAGTATTGGTCGAGCATTCATCATGTGGGAAGATGATCTCTGTGCAATAGCCAGTCCAGGATAACAGGAGGAGCCTACGTCTTACAGTTGACCCATAAGAGCTATAACGCACTTTCGACTGAGTGTCTCGGCGGCCAAAACATAGACAACTCGGACCAAAAGACCAATCTGTAGCCCGTAGTATAATAGTATGTGGCATAAAACAAATTGTTTATTTTTAATTAAATTTCGTAATCTGATCTCTAATCTTTGCCCTAAGCGATAACAAAATTTGGGTACACATTTCGTGTGGTAGTGTTTCAATTCCTAGTTGCCTCAGTAACCCTGTCTCATTAGATATTATCACTATCACTGAGACGCGACATTATGGCATTACTGCCCGACGATGTTCTGTGATTGAGAGATAATTCAACGGCCCCCACAGCCAGACCTCGCACTCCTCCCCCCACCCCCAAGAAGAGGAAGTGGAACAGGCCTAGAAAGAGGCAGCCGAAACGCTCGCAGGAGCACGCTGAACCTCCAGAGGCACCGCCGACTCTCCCTCCCCCGAGCGCGGAGATGGCGACCCACCAGGCCGTCTAGGGAGCAGGCGCACCACAGCCTAAGGTCTACACCTGCACCCAGATCAACACCACACACCACACCCCCCAGTACCCACCACCAAGCAGACACTGCGGGGCCCCGTCGAGCCTATGGACACAGCCGTGCCGGAAACTCGCTGCTGGTTCAATGCTGGCGAGCTCAGGGAGATAATCGCTGAGATCGTCAGGGAGGAACTCAGGCAAGTGATCAGGGAGGAGCTCACTCGCCTGCTCAGGGACCCCATGATACGGCCGCACACAGCCACATCACAGACGACTTCGATACCGCAGACATCCAGCCAAAAGGGAATCGTTGATGGATCGTAAGCATCATCATCATCCGAAGAAAAGTTCAGGACCTCAGACAGCTCGCCCAGGAGTAGGACATTCAGGTTCAGGACATGGCTGGGGCCTGGACAGGACCTCAAGATGGTGAACTATACTGTGTATCGAAGGGACGAGGTGTCGCCGAGCGGCAGGGCGTAAAGGGGTACGGCAGCGCTCGTTCGGCGGGACATCCATGTCGACTTGGACCTCGACCCCTTCTCCGACATGAATACAACCGGAGTGGTTGTGCAAGTGTCGGGAGAGGAATTGAGGATCTACGCGGCATACAGGTCTCCCAAATACCACTTCGACCTCACTGATGTCCATCTCGTACTGGATGGCGGGGGCCAGGTGTTGGTTGCTAGTGACTTGAACGCCAAGCTCACCGCGTGGGGATCGTCCACCATGAAATGCACCGGCGCCACACTGCAGGCGGACTCGGAGGTGCAGGGTCCCCCCTGCCAGAGCCACGTTCCGTCGGATCACCAGCGAAATCCGGACGTGTTGGACATCGCTATTCACAACAACCTCCAATTCACACTGGACATGGAGGTGATGTATGACCTGGACACGCAGCATCTACCGGTCCTAATCACATTACACTCGACGGCGGTTGAAGGGGAGCGGGAACGGGCCAAACAGAGGGTGGACTGGCAGGTCTTCAGAGACCGTATGGCCGACTTCACTATCGACGGGCAGCTCGAGACCGGTCGAGGCGCGCCGTCGGAGAGACCTCTCTCTCGCCCTCCTGTCTGATCTCAGGAAGAAAAGCAAGTTGAGGAGGCTCTGGGCCCGGACCCGCTACCCGCTGATCAAGGCCGATCTCAATCGACTCGCTGAGGACGTCTCTGCAAGGGCGAGGGACTGTCGAGGGGCCGACTGAGAGCGAACCATCGCTCGAGCCGGCGCCAACGATACATCTCTCTACGCCCTGAACAGACGACTCACCGGGTCGAAGACCACAATCAGCCCACTCACCAACTCAAACGGCCAACGCCATTACAACGCCCAGCCACGAGCAGACATGCACGCCAGCTACAAACACAATTCACACCGCACCCAGCAGCGCCAGTCGCCTCCGAGCACCACTGGCAAAAACCACTGGTAAAGGGCCGCGTCCGAGAGCTCCTTTCGAGCTCGCCTCCACCGCTGGGTGGGGGGGATTTTATCTACCCGGCCGAGCTGCGGAAGGTTGACCTTCGCCTCTCGAGGCGCAAAGCACCAGGCCCCGACGACATCCCC
>JAFELO010001127.1:502113-531611 GCA_017140195.1 Eumaeus atala
TGTTGCCGTGGCGCACAGCCGTGGAGAGCCACGGATACCACCAGACCACCAGGATAGCTAACAGCATTCTCCGCACGTCCCACTTTCCGGATATCTAGAAGGGAGAATCGTCGTCCTCCCGAAGCCGTGCAAGTCTCGGCATCTACCCGGAAGCTACCGGCCGATCACGCTGCTGTCGCATGTAGCCAAGATGTTCGAGCGGCTATTGCTCCGGAGACTGAAGCTGTACGTCCCAATAAGGGGGACCAGTTCGGTTTCCGGAGCGGCTACTCGACCGCACTGCAGTTGACGCGGGTGCTCCATCACTTGGCCACGGAGATGAACAAGGGAAGACACTCGGTCGGAGTCTTTCTCGACATGGAGAAGGCCCGGGCCTCCTTGTCAAGTTGATGGACGCCGGCGTCCCGCCGGCTCTCGTGCTACTAGTGGCGTCGTTCTTGGAAGGGAGAACCTTCCGGGTAGCGGTGGAGGGGCGACATTCCTCCCTGCGGGCCATACGTGCTGGAGTGCCGCAGGGCAGTTGCCTATCCCCTTGCCTCTACGCGGTCTATACCAACGACATCCAGACGCTCACCAACCCAATGGGAGAGGGCGAAACGGATGTCTTGCTCGCGCTGTTCGCCGACGACAGCGCTTACATATCCTCGTCCCGAAAGCCGGAGCTAGCAGCCAGGCGAATGCAGCGGCTGCTGGATCGACTGCCGGAGTGGCTCGACAAATGGAGGATGTCCGTCAACGTGGAGAAAACGGCATCCCTATTCGTCAGCACAAGCCGGGGCGGTTAAAGCTGAGCGGCCAGGAGTTGCCTTGGAGGTTGCCGGTCGTGTATCTCGGGTGCAACATTGATCGCACGCTGCGGATGGGCTCGCAGGTTGATCGATCAACCAGGCGAGGGCAGCCCGCGCCTTACTGCAACCAGTGCTCGCATCCGATATTTCACTACGCACGAAGCTGAGGATATACAAGACGTACATCCGATCGCGGCTCACTTACGCTGCCCCGGCATGGTACGCGCTCACCTCTCCGAGCCAGAAGAAGAGCCTGCAAGTTCAGCGGAGCATATCCCTGCGGTTCATCACGGGGGCCGGCCGCTACGTCCGGAACGATGTGATCGCGCGAGACCTGCGGGTCGAGTCTGTCGGTGAGTGTGTCGCCCGATTGTCTCGAGGTACGTTCAGTGCCGCAGACAATGGACCGCACGCCGACCTGAGGGACCTGGCCCCGCTACACGCGCGACCACACAACGTGTGACCGTACCCGCGTGAGCTCGTATCCCGTGATCCACCAAGCGGACCTCGGCCCCGTCGGGACGAAGATCACTTACGTGTGAGTAAGTGATCTTCAATATTCAAGCATAACCCACATCACAATCGGCCATCACCACATTTCACCACTCACCACACCTGCAGTCCAGTAGGCCGCGGTCTCATCCCAATTCAGGCCGTACGGCCTTCGCACCTTGGTGCGCAACAACCCATTAACATCAGTGGGTTGTCCCCACCACCGAGGGGCAGTTGCCGCTCGCGAACAGACCCGGGTCATGAGGTTCGCCTCGGTACCCGTAAAGTACCTCCCACTTCTTTTTCAACTACAACAAAACTTTCGATGAAAAAGAAATAATCATTTGATCGCTGCGGTGCCGCGCAGATGCACAAATTATACTTAGGGAAAAGCCGGGTGACCGAGCTTCGTCTGTAGCCAGTATTGGCTACTACTACTATACATTATCAGACTTTTGGTTATGTTGTACTAAAACTTTTTTGGAATAAAATAAAAAGAATACACGATTTCATACTGAACTGTCAATATAAAGTGTCCTTGTCTGTACATAAAATTAATATAAACAATTTTTTTTGCAAAGTCAACTTTGCATGCATGTTTTTAGGTTATTTTTACAAAGCCGAATATATTTGAATTAAGTGCATAATTTGAGTATCGTTTTTGCAAAGGCAACTTCAAGCGCACGATTTTAAGTATTTTACAAAATGCATAGGTAATTTATATTGTGCGCATCGTATTCTTATACAGATCGTTTTCCGACGCTGACGGTGTGCCTCGGTTTCTTTGTAAATCAATTATTAACCTCCCTCGTTCATCAAATTTAAGAAGGTTTTATTGAACATAAAACTACGAACTACTTTCTAGTACTACTACCTACATAAGGTCTGCCATAATGACAGTCGTGGAATAATGTCGATATGAAAAACATGTAAAGTACCAAAATCAAAGAAACCAGAGATTAATTAGAAGGTCACCTAAAATAAACAAAATAATGGGAATAATATATAAAGCGGCCGACAAGAGCAAAATAACGATGGTTTGTGACGATTTCTTGTCGTTTCCTGTTAGCGGCGTCTACAAACAGTGCTCATATGAAACTCCTGCAGTGAAAGCTCCGAAAAAAAATAAAGAGGACGCATTGGGTAAAAAATCTTTACAATATCTAAAAAAATGTGATCACTTTGCATGGAACAAGATATATAGATCGCCAATTATGAACAAACGCACACAGAAAGAAAATATTATAGAGAATGTTCAGAACACGTGCTGCGCCGGGTCGATAGCCACACTTGAACTGGAGTCAAGGAACGTGACAACTTCGTTGAATATATCCAGTAGCAGCCCACGAACGAATACGAGACTTCTGTCGAAACTTGCTCCGAAACTGCTCTGTCCTTGCTGCTGCGGCGGCGAGGATATGGTGGACACAAAAGATTCATATAAAGGTGTTGAGATACGAAGCCAGTTCTACAACTTCGCTGCTCCTGCAGTAGACGCATCTGTGATGAGTATCATACGAAATGTTAAGAAAACCAAATCGCTACTTGCCTATGCGAAAATGTTATCTCACACAGTAAAAAATTCTTGCAAAAACTTTAAATCTATACTTTTTTAGATATCCTCTACGCAAATCTTATTATTTGTGCTAAAGAAATTAAAGACACTTAAATACAATTAAAAACTTGTAAAATATGAGTCTAAAGAAAATTCGCAATAATAAATACTTGATAAAATTTTGCCACGCTCAATATTATTTCCGAAGATGTTACTCCACCATTGCAATTACCACGTACATCTTTTATTTGCGATAAGTCACTATAGAACAATGAAATGAATAACCAAACCTTGGTAGTGGGGATTGCGAACAAGCACTTCGCAGATAGACTGTAGTATGCCCCAGAATCCTACCACACGTTTATAGACAAGTCACTTTAATCAAGATACCAACTATCATAATACAGTAAGAATTTTCATACTAGCGAGTATTACAAATTAGTGGATCATTAATACGCATTTAGACTTGTACAATAACTCTATTAAATTTAAAAAATAATGTCCACGAGTAATTTAAAAAAGAGTGCAATAAATACATATAAAATTAAAAATTTCAAGTAGCCCCCGACTGTTCTTTAATTTTTAGACATTTTTAATTATTCCTTACTAATGGACCGGCTCGTTTTATGTCAAATGTTACCAATAGCCATAAGGCCCATTGGGAGAGAGGAGGAAAAGAGGCAACGCATCGGTATTGTAATTATGCGGGTGTTCATAGCTCGTTTGCCTCCCTATACTAAAAAAAACCATAAAGCAGAGCAGGCAACTGCCCGCATAGCCATTGAAAATAATATATTGGAAAAGATCAACTTTCTAGAAGTGCATCTAAAAAACGATTGTAAAAATACTGGACAAATCCAGTGCACATTGGGGCCATAGCCCCTGACAGGGTTAATCCCTAAATAATTAAATAAATAATATAATAAAACAATGTTATATTTGGATTTGGAATCTGTCATTTTTATACGATTGTTAATTGTATTTACTCATTTTGGCGCCAATTCATTGTACAATATTCTGATATTAAAATGGAGTGGGGGATAGAGTGAACAGAATCGCTGTGATTGCATTACACAAAGTAGGTTTTGAGCCAAATACAATTTTTAATACTCTCCACACACGTGGTACTAGTTGTTTGTGTACCGGGCTATTCATAGGTACAGTGAGTCTTGCTCTGTTCGTGGCTGAGAAATATCTGGCTATCCACTTAGTGTTCGTACAAAAAGGGGGTCGAAGCAGTAAGGGAAAGAGTGTCATGCAATCCTGTCCGAAAGCAAAAGATTTTATCTCGGGAAGTGTAGATAGCACCTAGAACCGTATCGCTTATTTTAAGAGAGGACTTAGAACTGGCTTAAACTTAGGCTGCAAGCCTGTTAGAGACACATTGATCATTTTCAACTGATAAATTAACTATAAATAGGGAGGTAAAATCGAGACTACTACTGAACGCGGGTACGCATAGGGAGGACAGAAATTTTTTGTTTTCGGATGAGAATTTTACATTTGAGCAACATTTTAACAAACAAAATGACCGTATTTGTACACTTATGATTTTTTTTCTTTGTTATAATATTTATGCCAAGACATTTTACGTACAGGTTTCATATCAGTGGTAAGTTCTACCAAATCCGTTTAGTACTATTAGCGTGATAGGAAGTCAAACTTTCGCATTCATAATATATAATAGTAGGATTTTGTAACATATTGTATCTCCTTTTTTCAATTCCGTAGCCAATTGGTAAAAAACGGAACTCTTATAATTTCGTTCTGGCCGTCTGTCCGTCCGTATCTAATAGAACTTTTAATAGAAGTTAAGTACTGTATATTTAAAATTTTGAAAGTAAAGGTGTATTTTATTGACCGCTACAAAATGATGTATATTTTATAATAAATTATTTAAACATTTTAAATATAAACCATACCTACCTTATAGTTTAGAAATTATAGTTATGTATAGTGAACATGAACACTTGGTTTTTACCTTCGTTTTCGTAGGAATACGCATGGGATGAGGGGCGTCCAGCGGTGGCCGCCTTTTGGCTGCTGGTGATGACGATGTTAGTGACCCGTGGCGCCCTACGGGCCCGGCGCCTCTTCCCCTACTAGTGTGTTCTCATCGCGATATAAGTTTCAGCATATTTGGGCGGTAATAAATACACATATAATATGTATATTTATATACTTAGTTAACTTCAAACAGAAAATAGGAATAATGTTGTATCTATAGCATAGGTAAGTAAGTACCTTCGTCCTGTTGCTTTCAGTCGCGGGACCGTTTTTGGTCGGTGGCAGCACACTCTGTACTGAGTCCGCACACCCTTCCGGTCTGCCCGGCCGGTTGGACGGTGCAAATAAGCATATTACATGCATTAAAAAAACCTATTATGTGTTATAAAGGTCAATGTGTATTTAAATATTTGTAGGAGCTGGTCAAAATAAAACAGTCCGGTAGAGTTCACCACATCGGGGTTTCCAATATGAACTTGGAACAGATCAATCGCCTGTCGGCCGTCTACACGCCTGAGTGTTTACAAGTGGAGATCAACGTGACTTGCCAACAGAGGGAGCTGGTGGACGCCGTCACGCGCCTCGGAATACCCATAGTGGCATATTCGCCCATCGGATCAAAGGCTTTGGCGGACGACTTAAGGGCTAAAACGGGGTAAGAAAAACGGCGTATCATCTCCGACACGTATCTAGAGTTTGCTCCATAAAAACGAATAACGTTGCGAAGTGAAAGGAACGGTAGAGACGTCAACGACATATAAACGTAACACGTATTTAACTTCATTGTTTTATTTGCAGACGCGATTATCCAAATTTGCTTGAGCTTCCAGCTGTTAAAAGAATCGCAAGAGAACATTCGAAGAGCACTGCTCAAGTTCTACTGCGTCACTTGCTGCAGCTTGGAGTCGGAGCTATACCTAAGAGTACCAACCCCATAAGGATTAGAGAGGTATTGTTACCTGTGGTCCACATATGATTTCCTGTGTTCAAATACTGGGCGAGACATATGTTTGCAAGTATACTCATAAGCTGATGATCGATTCGTGTGAGATTTCAGCCATCGTCGCAATAGACGTCGCTTAGAGCAATTGAGACAAACCGCACTCGAGCAGTCGTGTTAGAGTTAACTGCAACCCGAATGCTTCAAGCAGTTCTTGAGCGGTTGTTGTGAAATCCCAGTTGCAACGTGGAATAGAAAGGTGGCGACGTGCACACGTCACGGACTGCTTCAACTGTTGTTTTGCTGTTGCTGGCAGGATCCGACTGCTCGCAGACTGCATCTTTAGCTGCGACTGCAAACGAACTCTATTGACTCTATGAACTTGTTTTGAAACTGCAGATCTCCTAACAGTGACCGTAGGAAGCTGTCAGCACTTACTGCTCTAAGTAGTCCTTGAATGGAGGGTTTAAGAAGTGTAACATCACTGACACACTAACAACCTATTGGAACCAACGCCCGTTAACATTGCCGTGGGTCAATCGCAATCGGCTGCTAACAAGAAGTAGGAATCCATCACTTTTATGGCGGTTCCCTGTGAGCGATAGGTACCTCTGCGTGAGTGCCGGCTGAATGCGCCTGCAATGCAGCATATCAAAAGTTAAATTCAAAAAGAAGAGAAATTAAGTGGTAAATAGTTGATTAGTTTTTTTCTTCAGAACATTTCCGTATGGGACTTCGAGTTAAGCGAAGCTGAGATGAAAGAACTGAACGCCTTAGACCGCGGAGATGACGGACGCATCTGCGATTTTACCTTCTTTCCCGGAGTGGAAAAGCACCCGGAGTTTCCTTTTAAAAGACGATAATTTTATATCGATTTAAAATAAATATTTTAATCAGTATACAGAGTTTTGGAAAACCCGCATCGGTGATAATGTTAATCTTAATAGGTATGTTTCTTTTATAGTATAGGGGGACAAAAGAGTCCCATCGTAGCCTTGTGATGACTACCGAGACTCATAGACATCTGCACAATTATTAGGCTCGCATGTCGCTCTACTGCGCTCCTCACGTACGGCGGTATGAAGTGAGCGGCAAGCACCTCCCCAGTCGTACCGGCGGCATACAGCATGGCACCTCTAATACTAGAATGCCACTATGTTACGCTAAAATTCATCTATTAGATTTGCCGTTAAGGTGGCACAGCCTGTTAAAGGTATACAGGTACAGTCCGCATCAAAAGTCGATTAACAGATACAGGTTTTCAATTCCGCCAACCTAATAGAAAAGAACCGACGGACTGGAGTACACCTGTGGGGTGTGAGCTCTGAGACTCGCTACTCGACTCTTCGCCCGGTCTACGTGTTGAGATCCCAAGACAATATTCCGATTATTTTCTTTGTTGTTATGGTTGTATGTGCTTTGTATGTATACACTTATGTAAGGTGTTAATTACAAGTGAATTGTGAATGAAAAGTCCACGGAAATCGTCTTATTTGTCTCTATCGAAACATACTTTCGATTTATTACCCAATTGAGTTTCAAAAAAAAAATAAATCACTTTCTACTTATTCAAGAATATGTTACGTGACCGTGATTGTGGCGCTCTGTGGGGAGGACTATATCCAGCAGTGTTCGTCTTCCGGGTAATGGTGCTGATGTTACGAACAATGACCCGGACAATCATAGGGACAAATAATTCCAAAAATAACCCGAACGTAACTGTAAAAATTGCATTATTTTCAATTCTCGGGTTCGAGTCAACAAACCAATTCACTTACTTTGGTACATATTTAACTATAATTACGATATTTAGTGTTCTGGCTTTAAGTTTGTTGTGCTAATATTTTTTTCTATGACATAAGAAAAATGAAGCAGATCAGGTACTTCTGACGGTGATTGAACCTACATGGTACACGTGAACGACGCCATCTTCTGACGTAGCCGACTTAAAATAAAAAAGTAATAAAATGTAACAATTGTCATTTTTTCCCTGTGACCATGATATTCGATAACTTAGCATGCAAAAAATTCAATTTAGAATAAAAATCAGTAGAAATTAAATAAATATTAGTGTTCAAGATGTAAAGGTTATTCCCTGTAGTCTACATCTGTTTAAGACTTCATCCAACTGCGTTTAGTAGTTTTGGTGTGAAAGAATAAACATACGCACAAAATTCATGCATATTAGTAGGACTTAGACTAGACAGGAAATAAATAACAAACTTCGATGTTTTAGAATTTATATTTGTTATAACTGTTGAGTACTTTTGTAACACAATCATAAATTCCTCATCATTGTCACTTTGTAACTACAGGACAGTAATGCAACTACAGTTCAGTATCATATAGTAATGCAACTACAGTACAGTAACATATAGTAATGCAACTACAGTACAGTAACATATAGTAACACAACTGCAGTTCAGTACCATATAGTAATAGTAATATGCAACTACAGAACAGTACCATATAGTAATGCAACTACAGATCAGTATCATATAGTAATGCAACTACAGTACAGTAACATATAGTAATGCAACTGAAGTACAGTAACATATAGTGATGTAATTACATTGCAGTAACATATAGTAATGCGACTACCTGCTAGTATCACTATTCCCTAATGAACACCACAATTCTTGTTTACGTCCTTATTGCACTTGTACTTACTACTAACAAGTTGTACGAAAACATTACGTCTTAGTATAAATAACGGCCGTCTTCAAAATTGTATCTATCGACGGAATTTACAACTGGAGATAGAATTTTGACACAAGTTGCATAAGAAATAGTTGCATCGCCATCTAATGAGATTCAGTGAACACCAGATTAAGTTAGGTGATCAATGCAAATTAAATAAATAACAAATTCACGTTTAAGAATAAAAATAGTAAGAGTCATTTATAATTCACGTCACACAATTCAAAAACGACGTCACTATTAACCCACTAGTAACCCACCCCCTTGTCACACGACGTCACTATTTTAAACTCCTCCCCCTTGTTGTGACATCACATATGTATTTATACATTTAATAATTATACGAGAAATATTTATTATATTAAGTATTTGTATAATAATAATATAGCAATGAATGGCCCCTTTTGAAGGTTTCACTATTCATATCACATAGTTCGTTAATTTTTAATTTTTGCCAATAAACAACATTGGGTACCAAATATTGTCTACGACTTGAGAAAGTTATATAAAGGAACACTCTATATAACTTTCTGCTGAAAACTAACTACAGGAGACTGGTGTAAGAAAACCAGAACTAACAAAGATATCTTAAACATTCCCAGGGCGATCAAAGAAATTCTGTTTAACAATGTTATTACCATTGTTATGAACAAACATAGCCCTACGTGTATCCGGTGGGCACATACCGGACTTTCATACAGAAAATTAGTCTAACAAAAGTTTGATCGCCTTGGCAATATTTAAGAAAATTGAATCAAAAATTCCCAAGGCGATCAAACAAATTTTGTTTGACGACGTCTATAACGTTGCTCTGAGCGAAGGCGTCGATGAGCGCCTTCGTCAGACGGAGGCTGCTGACGGCGCTGTCGGCCTCGTCGGCGGCGTCCGGGGGCTGCTCCCTCGCGTTACTCTCTATCAGATTCAACAGATCACCGTGCGAGATGCTAGGTACGTACTCTATTAAATTCTCCTCATTGTCTAGCACAGCTTGGATGTCGAACTCGTCGTGATTGCTGGCGGTTGTGTCCTGCGTGCGCTGGCGCTTGGCGCGTTTCGTTTTTCGCTTCTGGTCCAAGTAGGCCTTCGCCACGGTCTCCAGCTGTAGGAACAGCACAGCCAGGGGTGTGTCCGATATGTCGTCCTAAAAATATTTTAAAAGTTTCAATAACACTACAGGATAACTACTTTAATGGATTTTCTCGCGGTTTTTTAAGTACCTTACAATCCCGTGTTTCAGAATTCGGGAAGTTTTACAGTGACGTCTAATAACGAAAGTATCTTGCCAGCTGCGCAGGACGTATTGTGGGCAGGCGTGTGCGCGCAGACACAATTGCACTCTTATACAATTCTCATAGACAAACACATTTTCTGTCGAGGGCTAGAGAGGTCCTCTTCCTATAAAGGCCAAGTTGGCTAAAAGATAAAAGTACAAACACTAACGATATCTCACCTCGTTTGGGTTGATAAGAAGCTTCGCCGTCTCCTGCGGCAGGTCCTTGCATATTTGTGCTACGAAAATCTTAATAAGCGCTTCAGACACTAGTGCCGACTTGTCTTTCTCCTACAATAAAAAGAAGTTAGAAGGTTATGCAGTGCTGCGCTCCTTCCTTCCTGCCCCCGAGTGGGCCACTGGAAAATAACAAACCGCACGAATCGTGGCGTGAGCATTATGCGAGCTAGGGGTACGTCCAAGGTCACGCTGGTCCACTTCGGATGCAAGGACGCATTTGCAAATCCCAATGCAATAAAAATAAAGACTTGTACTTATATAATAAGGTAATACATACATGTGGTAACCATATGTTGAGTGATATGTTCAAAGGGTCCAGGTTCTGTACGTAGTGCCACCAACCTCTGGGGACCAGCAGCGCGTCACCGGCGCACAGCTCGACCATATGAGCACCAGAAACGTCTGAAATTATTTTTTGATTTAATACTATTTACCCATCTTTTATCTGAAAAAAAAGTTAACATAAAAGAAATTTCGTTTCTTTTTAAATGTAGCATGAAAATGTTAATGTTCCACAATTGACTGAAGCACGACAAGCATAGGGAATATGTAAGAAGTTACCTATATGTGTTACGTTTTAAACATTTAATGTTTTTGGAACGTCTAGACGTATAAGGGCCCATTTGATGATTACATTGGGGGATGTGTAGTATACAAAATTATAAAAAGTTCTTAGAAAAGGACCAATTACTATAAAACACAGTATCTGGAAAATGTTACATTGGTGTGTGCTTGACCTCCTGCACTGCCCCAAGTGAGGACGGCATGCAGAGATTTTTCTAAACATGGTAAGCAGATTGTAATATATCTGTAAAATTTCATGCAAGTCTGTTTAGTATGTTTTTTGTTAAAGCGTAACAAAAATACATACAAATTCTTCGCATTTATATTAGTGGGACAGAGTATACTAGCTTTTGTTTATGTTTTTGTAACCATTGCTAGAAAAAAAAAGCTGAGGGAAAAGAGGGGGCTGTCCCTCTATCGCCTCCCTAAACTAGGAGACACAAAATTCTTCGCTAGGCCGATAACTGTAGGATGCAATAGTGTCGCTAACCAATAGCAGGTCCATCCAGAAAAAAAATATGCACATTATATACCTTACCATTAAAAACATTGATGTCACTAGGACAATAAAAATTTAATTCACTGTAGACACTAGACTCCTCATAGGGCACTCGAGTAGGTTTTAATCCCCTTGTTTCAGGTGGAAACAATATCCATCTCTTTCTGAAATAAAACAATCATTTAATTGGTGGATGATTTAATGTAATAAATGTTTGTAATTATAGGCTGGACTATTCATTGGTTAGTTATATATTTAAAATTATTTAACTGCTGCATGTGGAAACAGTTGAAGCCTTCCTTTTTTTTAACCTTTCGCCCTATGGCAATAGTAACTACCCTTCAACACACTAGCCTAGGCAATAAGAGTTGCACATTTTGCCAGGAAAGTTTTAGTTATATAATGGAATTTACCTTCCATGTACTTGGGCCACAATATTGTAGCCATATGTATCTTGATGTGCAGGTGTGTGTGCACCATCACTGCCCACCCACAGTGTAGTATCTTGTGGTCCCTTGTCAGGGTAACCAAACTTCTTCCAGGATAACTCCTGAAAAGATATAAGACAACAAGATAGAGGAAATCTAATTTAACATTAGTAGCCAGGTATAAATAGCTCCATCACAAAATCTGTATTCTGACATTTGCCTTGACATCATAGTACATCACACTATCAAGCACTAAACTGTACCTTATGAGATTTTATATTATGCCTGGTTGTATATTACTAATATTTATAAAATTATGGCTAAACCATCGTCAGGTGTGGCAAAATAATTGCTTACATTTGTTTAATTTATGTCTCCAGCACTAGTTACACTAAAAATGCAATAAAACACTATTAATCACCAAAATGTATTACAAAATGTTAAGTAACTAAAAAATGTTTTAGATAATTGAAACTGGTCAAGTGACAAGAAAGTATGAAGACCCTCCAAACTAGTTATAAATACTGTTTGACAGAAGGGCAGTGCTTTGCTCACATGTACGCTCAACATGATGAGTTTGGCATCATATTGGATGTTATAGATACAGTTTGAAAGCACTATAACAGAGTATGATGTGTAATTACTAGAATACCTTGAATATCTATACATACTAACATTAAACTAAAAATTAATACTACCACTTAATAAAACTAAAAGTCTAAGTTTGGCAATAGTGAAAAAATTCAAGCAGAAGAGATGAACAACATCCAGTTTTTCTGTATGTACCAACATATGAATCTGTCCAGTGTCCACTACTTATACTTCAAAAATAGGTGAGTATCATAACAATAAAACACTACAGGCACATGTTAAATGAAAATACAAGAGATAACGATGGTACAAAACATAAAAGCAATTTTCTATCAATAGCATAACTAATTTATAATCAGTTGTGTGGACATATTACTTAAGCATTGTCATCAGCCTCTATCCATCCATGGGTAACATTGGTTCTAATTCACCTACACAAGTACACCCTAAATTTTCACATTCTCCTATTCCTATACGACAGCAGTCCAACATGACACAAGGGTAATCAGGTCCAGGGCCAAATGCTCTCCATGGTACAAGGGTGTAACACTACACACTTCCTGACCCCTGATTGTCATTAAATATATAAAAATTGCAATATAGGATTAAATCTCCTCTCTTGCTCCGTAATGAAAGTCAAGAGAAACACATGCTCTATTGTGCCCCATTGACTTTTATGGCTTGAGTGTGAAAAAGAAAGTTTTGAAGAAAAAGAAGTTTTAGTAAAATAAATCGTAACTAACTTTAAAAATCTCACTATCATTGGTAAACCATTGATGTAAATATTTATAATCAAAATACATCCATTCTTCAGTCAAATATAAGTTCTCAACAAAACTTTTGAATGTCATCGTTTTTATACCGCACTGTCTCTCCCAACATGGATCATTAGACTTAAGATTTTTTTTACAGCATCGAAATGGTAGTTCTTTGTCTTTAAGCACTGTAATCCATTTTTCTACATTCCACTTAGTTAATGACCAATCAGATATAAATTGTCGGAATATCACAGGCTTTTCGGCTTTTATAGTCAAATTACGAATTAAGTCTTCGCGAAATGTTTCAGTAGTAACCATTATTAGAATATCTTTTTTCTTATAAGTAAATATTAAATAATGTTAGAGAAATTTTACACTACAGAGTGGATCCATTCACGATGTGTAATAAAATTATTCAGAATTCATAGAAAAACTTAGTCATCGCTTGTTATATGATTATTAATCACTTTATAATTACATACGACTTGAAGATCTTACTGAAAACTTACTCATTACATATTTCTGGAAAATATCATTTATTTATTCTGGAAGTCATTTATTAAATATTACTATATAGTTTGTGGGTTAAATGGAGTACAAGTTAAAATTTTGATTTCAAAATTCTAAGTATCTAAAATTCAAATTTTAATTGGTAAACAAAAGTGTTGCTATAAACTTTGTTTTAAATGGAGTTGAGTGGTTAAAATTAATTAAATCTTATATTCATTTAAAGTTATTAGATATATACGAAAAAATGATAATTATACTTACCTACTTGGTAATACTTTACAGTAAGAAAACGCTGTCTTAGATTTGGTCCCAAAAAAACCCAGATCTATTGAGTATGACTAGCAAAGGGAATGCAATACTAGAAACACTAGTTTATGTCTAAACTACGAGTTTCGAAGTTCTGCTGTAGTGTAACTTGATAATTAATTTACTACTTTTAAAACGTCGTAATTTTAATGTAAACGCTATGTGCAAATTTTCATGGTGGTCTTTATAAGTCTTCAAATTATACATTAAGTATATATTCTGTTATATTTCTTCAGTTGCTATCAATATTTTACTAGCAGATTTGTATCATGTGCAAAGAATAATCAGTCTTTATACATACTTAAAATCTTGTATTCGTGTTTTTAAAGTTGAAAAAAACTTGCTTATTTATCTTGACAGGTGACATTCTAGTTTGTGTGACACACAATTCTCAAGAACAATATGGCGAAATCAGAAATGTTGAGTGCGTTTCGGGATCGTCCACAAATGTCAACGTTTTTATCGTTATTATCGTTATTGTGGTGAATTGATTCTTTTAGTCGTAGTATATGTGTTTGCTTTAGTAATATTTTGATAACGAAAAAAATCACATCTAAATGGAAATAAACAATGCTGATATTAAAGATGGCGATGCGACACAATCTTTAGTGCTGCTTGAAGCGCCATCTGTTGTCGAAGTGCCAAACAACAAAGTTGAGGGAAATGTAAAAAAGAAGAGGCGGCGCGGGAAAACTAAACGAAAAATTATTAAACCCTTTATAAAAATACCATGGCAGGATAGGCGTAATAACGATAATCCTAAAAGGAAGAATAGATTCCGAAAAATGGTATTGTCGAAGACACAAGCGCCATTTAACAACAACCAGTTTTTAATGGAAATTCATAAACCAGAACCTGAAAGTGGTATTCATACTTTTAGGACTCCATCTGCCCGCACTCGAGATTCAAGCTTTAGTGTAGACTCGGAAGAAAACTATTTCTACTCCTTACCAGAAGATGAAGAAGAATATTTGACAAAGGAATTTTCGAGTGTATACGAAGACGCACAAAGTGAACGTTTATCAGATATGTCCAAGAACGATCTTATTCAGGAATATTTATTACTAGAAGCAAAATATGACAATCTTATTAGACGCCATGAGCGTATAAAAACGAGAGACACTGATGAAAATAAAGATGTTACTGAAAGAGATATGTCCTTTACTGATGGAGACAGTAAGTCAACAGAAAGAGATAGTAATACTGGCGCATCTTTGATGTGTTCTTCAATAAATGACCCATCCATTGGTGATATTATGCAACGTTTAAAGGAACAAGAGGAAAAAATCCATGAACTCCAATTGACCAATGAGAAACTATTGATTGAAAACAACAAACTACGAACAAGAAATCAAAGATCCAGTGAAGATTCTGAAAGTGACAGTTCATCTTCATCTGACAGTGATAGTAGCTCTAGTAGCATGAGCCCACAACATGACCTGGATTTAGTTAGTGGTGATATTGCATTGAATGGAGATATTCAAATCAATGGAGTCCACCATGACTCTGAGAGTCCCGAACATCTGCCACTCGTCAATGGTTTTCACAGTCCAGAAGACTAATCAGTTGTATTTTAATGAATAATTTTGACCTCTTTTTCTGTATCAAAATCTTGCCGGTTTTCAAATTATGATAATTTCAAATATTGTTGCTTCTTTTGAGAATGTAAATGTGAGATACAAAATTAGTTATAGAGAAAGAGTATTCTGTGATATCCATGTGGATATTTTGTCAATAGTGAAGTAGAATAGCTGTAGATTTAAATTGTAAATATTCCAAAATGCAGATCTCACTTTTATAATAATAATCATTGAATGTTTGAGAACGAAAATAACTAATTTGCATAAAGATTTTTTTATTTAGGATAGCTGTGATCATAAGTTGGACCATTTCATAGCGATGGGGGATACTTTAAAATTCCTAATGATTTGACTTCTAACTTTCATTTTTTATTAATGCCACTATTAGATCATTAACCAAGTAATAAAACTAATGGCAAAATAATATATATTTGGGTGAAATTTTAGGGGTTAAAATACACACAATTGACTATTCTATGAAATTATGAAATGAACTATAACATTTAGGAACCAAGCTCAATTTCTACAATTAAATATAGATAATAGAAATTGTGGCTGGTGGGACATAGTGTTGTGGCTGCACTAAGTTTTTTTAGATTATTTATAAAGATTATAACTTTTCTGATTGATAATGTGAATCAGAAAAAAAATAACATCTTTTCCCATTGCCTGTGGAATGACCATTTATAGTTAGAAGCAAGATTTTGACCTGTCCTAACACATTTTTATTTGGTGTATGATTTATGTTTAATATTAATATTTATATGTAAGAGCACAATCTTGTTATTCCCTTTAAGTTTAATAAACCTTTGTTTTAAGAATACCACATGTAATGTGTCAAGCAATAACATTTCAGTTTCAATAAAATTTTAAGAGCTTGACCTTGTATTGTTTTAATTAATGATGTCTAAATCAAAAACATAAGGCTGAAATAACTGGGAGTTACCTCTCATACACACAACAACACAATAAAATGATAGCTAAGCTATTGCGGTTTATGAGTAGCTGATGGCTATTGGAGAGGTGGGAAGCAGGACAACACATCTGTATTACAATAATTCTATTTATATAATCCACTGATACTTATAAAAAATATTGACTATATTTAGACAATTTAGTCAATTGTGTTGAGCAATGTATTCTTATTATGCAAGAAATTTATTTAGCGGTACTCTCAGGTGGCATTTTGTTTACTCTAGAGGAAATTGTCAATATAATACTCATTATTTCATTTTCAACAAATATATTTTCAAGAAAAAATTAAAAATTGTATATAAGACACAAAAAATTATATTTTTGTTGAGTATGATTACTGAGTGCAACATGATTTACTATGTTGTGAGAGAGTTATGAGAAAAAGATTGTCTTGTCAGTTATTGTAAAAGAAAGTACTTGAACTAAACATTAATTGGTCACTTTATGAGAATTATTTCAATGTTTTGAAATTATTTCTATTTATATATCACACAATCAAGAGATTGTATTTATATTAATAGTGACACTAAATACTGCCTAGCGGCCAATACAGGTTGTATGAGAGGTCTTGCTTATTATAAAGAGGCCCAAGTCCAGAGGTGGATGATAAAGGTGTCTATGTGATTTATTTATTTACTAAGTTATACACATTTTATACTTACTACACATACCATATACTTTTATGAATGTGTACAAGTTACTTTGAATACATTTTGTCAGGTATTAACTGAGCATCCTAGTAATGCACCTGATCCTGAGATTTTCTAATGATAGTGTAGCCTTCAAACAAATGTTTTTGATTAATGCTGTAGTTTTGAATGTCATTGTACAGTAATGTTTATTCTATCTAATAACAAAAAGGGATAAATGATTAAGAAAAAATTACAATATTAGAATAACATATGTTTTCTCTAATATGTTCATTAAAAAAAAACTATTTCCTTCTAACTTTTGCTTCTGGAGCATTAGGATTTGTCCCTTTGTAAAACTTTTTTAACAAGAACATAGCCTCATCGGCCATCAAATTGCCTGTTAATTTATAGCTGTCCGGATAAAATTCACTAATATTCAATACTGTACTTCCCCCAAATCTATCATTAGCACATCCATACACGACTTCTTTCACTTTTAGTAAGCTCAAAGCAGCTGCACACATGATACAAGGTTCCACCGTAACATACACAACAACATTAGTAAAATAATCTTCAAAAATTAAGTTATTACTTTCACAATGATCCACGACAATCTCAATACAGTTTATTTCGGCATGTCTTGTAGGATTGTGAGTTTCGTTGACACTGTTTCTGGACTGAGCGATAATATTTCCATTCTTAGTAAAAACACATCCTACAGGTACTTCTTGCGATGCCAATGCATCATTAGCTAACTCGAGAGCCTTCGACATAAATTCCATAATCATTCATTCATGTATCAATGCAAAAGAGTAAAAATTGTATTTTACAAGGACTACGATTAAGGTTTTAGGATAAAAGTAATAACCTACATGTGAAACGTAAAATTGTAATGTGTAAAAACATCGAACTTGTACTTTGAAGTTATTTGAAACTGCGACGGTGTGACCACAAACTATTTATGTGGTTGTTGTTTGTTATAAAATTAGTCCTTACGGACAGGCTAAGATCGAATAACCATGCCGCCTCATCTTTAGTAGGTTTTTTTTTCGGAGGGACCTACTACTGGTTGGCGGCGCTATTGCTCCAGCCTCAATAGGTCGACAGATTAGCGAAGACTTTTGTGTCTTCTGGTTTAGGGAGACGATAGGGGGGCAGACCCCCTCTTTTCCCGCAGAGGGGAAGAGATGTACCGGGCTGTTTGTGGGCTTAGCCTATTTATTATACGTATTTTATTTTAGCTTATTTTTGGGACCGAAAAGGGGGCGACGGCCCCCCTCCCCACTAAAATTGCGTTGTCGTGGATAAGGATATTAGAGCTCGTTTGTTGTTTATGTTATAAATGTGTCACTATACGTATGTACGAGCGCAGCACATAGCATTGCATTCTAGCAGGAAAATGCATTTACGCACCATCCAGCCGACCCAAGGGGACCTGAAGTGTGTGTCGGGCTCAGGTCGTGAAGCGATAGCTACTACCGATTAAAAATTGCTATCCGCTAATTGGCCCTATTCGTATTTTACTGCGGGAGCGTGTCTTGGTGTTTCTCTATTTGTGTTCTTTGGCGGACTTTGCTACTGCTAACGCGATCGCGTCGTCGGCGTCGTGCAATACGTGGTCGTGTATACGCGGCCGACGGGAACGGGAGTCGGTTAATAAAGTCGGATCATATTCCGACGTTTGGACGATTAATTTATTTTTGTGATTAGGGGCAAGGTCAAATAACTTTTGAGACAGCCTTTTGAAGTGTCCTTGTATCGAGGTCAAATAAAAGTCACAATGTACAATGCGTAAGAATCAATTTTGCATTCTCTGCAAACTTTCTATTTGGATCGGGGATATGTGCACGAATGCTGTACTGTAATACGACATTATCGGTCGAATGCATATAGTATACAAAGTGATATTATGTCTCTACGCCATTTTGCTCTTTTTCTTTATAAGAGGATAGAGACTAAAAAGGACATATCGTGCCTTTGTCAGAACGTTATCTATGTGATTCTTAAAGCTCATCGACCTATCGAGAGTGACTCCTAAATATTTCACACACTTTTTTTGCACACCATTTGCTACATCAAATAAGACAGCGCACGTGCCACGTGGCCGGTCCTCTCCTTTGAGTCCCGATAGTACGTACTCGGTGAGGCGGTGTACTTGTTGTGGGCAGTTATAGCTGTCGCGAAACGCGAACTCCCCGTTTATGAATAGGTTTTTCTCTCGTATCATGTTTTCTAGGGCGTGTGAGAATTATCCTACCTACATAGATTTTACCCAACGAGCTTAGGAAACTTGTGGGTTGGTAGCTAGTGGGCTCCACCCGGGGTTTCCCCGGTTTGTGTGTGCCAATCACTATAGCTTCCTTCCATATGTCTGGGAAGGTGCATTGCGCCAGAAGGGCGTTAAAAATGCACACTAGGAGGTGTATAATAACGGGAGGCAGCTGTTTCAGCGCCTTATTTGTTATTCCATCGGGCCCGGGAGCCCTCTTTGAGTAAAGGTTCTTTATTAGATCCATTACTTCTTCTGTGTCTGTCAGACGTAAGATCTCGTCATCATCATCCGGTGGCACAGCCAGGCGAGCCGTTACTATACTTTCTACCTCTTTCATGTATGAGGGGTCTATGGGAAGGGAACTAGGAGTGCATTGGCTCTCTAGTGTGCCGGCTAGACACCTTGCTTTTTCGTCATCCTCTAATACATGTAATCGATTTTCGCAGTTGTGTGGTAGGCCGTATGAGACGGAGATTTTTCGCTGACGAAGTGATCCCATCTACCGTTAATGAATTTGGGTATAGCGTTTTTCACGTGTCTTTCGATTTGGATGGCTTGCCTGCACACTTCGCCGTCGTTGCGATCGTGCAGACGTTTAGTTGCATTTTTTCGACGATTCAAGTTCCTAATATCGTCAGAGAGAGAGCTAAGCGGTCCTCTGGGACGGTAGGGATCTCTCTTGAAGATTCTTCTATCTTACTAACCAGTAAGGCGGTGACTATGGATGAGGCCGCTATAGCAGCTTGATGAGAGTCTGTACTGTCCGGGATACTATCGAGTTTACTCGATTGGACGTTTGCTAAATTATCTTTTCGTAATTTATAATCGATGGTTTTTTTCTTTATTTTATTGTTTCTATTGAATCTATTATCTACTATTTCTATTAATACGGGAATATGGTCCGAGTTAGCCCGTGTAACGTTTCAGCCGTCTTGATGACGAGTGAAATGTTTTTAACCAATGCTATATTAATTGTACTTGGTGGTCGTGTATACCCATTATTGTGCATATGGAGGAATTTGAAATTTGCTGCAATTTAGAATTATATGGTGATGGCAAAGAAGCTATATGTTAATATAACATGCATTATATTTTATTTAAATAAAATTGCGACACGCACGCAATGCAACAATGAATAGTTTACAAGAAATTATATTGTTCAAATATGTATGTATAGTTTACATTTTCAATACAAAATCAAAATTTTGTTGTTATCGTTATTGTAGGGTAGTAGAAGTAATTTCGTCTAATGTGAAGTAATTCCGTCAGTATGCTATAAAATATCTAAAAAAAAAAACCTTAACAACACACAATCGAGAATATCCAATTCTTGATTGGTTTATCCCATACTTACTACCTACAGAATGAAACGTTTCTAAAAGTTTTACCATCCATAAAACGGATACAAATACTTATCATGACTCTTCACTGCTGAAAGTAATATAATATTCCAAGATTATATAATACATCGACTACGAGTAAATGAAAAGCTCTTAAAATTGTTTAATAATCCCCATTAAACAAGGCGTTGTCGACAGTGACAGTACCTATACCCAAAGTCGTAATTACGAAGTCAGATGATTCACTCTTCTACTGCTTTACCCACTTATCAATGACCTGGTGGGAACAGCGAAATTAATGTCATGGATCACCAGTTCAAAATCTATTCCAATATAACCATATTATTTATTTGTTTTTAGAGTACTTTTCCGTAGCATCAGGCTCTCGACATGTCAACTAACGGCACCGTTCTGTTTCTGAAATAACCTCTTCTATGCACAATGGTGTTGATACCGTCCGAAATATTTCATCCAAATAATAGCTTGACCCTTTGCATATCGATAACCGGTGTGCGGCGGTTGTATCCATTTTGGACAGAATATCTGCAAATATAAATGTGACTTAAGAAAAAATTTTGTCTACACCAATATTATAGAGCGCAAATAGTTAATTAATTTTCGAAGTAAAAGTTCTTTACGCACGATTGACTTAGGGAGTATGGTGTGAATGCGTGACGAGAGCGTTACGAAAACGAGGCCAGCGGAGATAGATAGAAAGAGATGTAGGGACAGGAGAGGCGGATGGGCACACATTTTCTCTCTCTATACCTATATATTCGTGTAAACTTAATACATTAATATACCTAGTTACCTACTAATTACCTATAGATACATTATGTGGGTATGTAAGAGGTAGTGCCATGCTGTATTGTTGCCCAACTGGCCTGGGACGACTGGGCTCATTGGAGAAAGCAGAGTACAGAAGGACAAGACATCTACATAACAATTATGTAGCTGTCTATGGGTGTCTATATCCAACAAAAGGCTTTAAGTGTTCATTTGGCCGCTTTAATTAAAAAAAAATGTTATTTGCATACCTATTTACATTGCACCGTACAGGTACGTTACATCTGTCCAGGCTCCGTCGTGTCGCTATTAATATAATATAAAGTTACGTGTAATATTGTAATAAATCAAACTTCTCAAAACATTCCATTGCCTTTTTATCCCAATCGTTATTATTGACAGTTCTGGGACTTGGATGCGGCAAATAATAAACCTGGGAAAATAGTTCTTATGCAATGTATGTAATAATATTGCAAGACTAGCAGCGCCACGCGGTTCAGTCCGCGTACTCCACACCCAAAACGCAACTCACTTAGTGTCATGGGTGGAGTTTTGTAAAATTAGTCCTTAGCGGATGTCTGCACCCTGAAAGGGCTACATGCGAAATTTAAGGTTTTTAGGTGTTACAGTTTCTGAGATTTCGTGATTAAATAGTGAACAGTGACATTGCACTTAAAGATGGATTCAATTATTAATTGAAGAATATTTTAAAACTTAACAGTAAGATGTGAGAGGTAAGTCAACCCTGATAAGAGATGCGATAGTCCGATACAAGCTGGTAACTTCATAGCCCACTGGCACGTGCTGAGTAACCACTGTTCATTAGACTTCATAAGGCCTACCGAAAGTGGTACCTACTAAGTACTGCGGAGCGCATGAAGGTGACAAAGAAAAGGAAAAAACAATACTGATATCATAAAGCTGAAGAGTTTGTTCATTTTCGATTTGAAAAAATCCTTCGCTGTTGGATACACTAGAATGTATATGCTTTATATAATCGTGATATGACCGATAGGAGAGAAGTTACGCGAAAGGCACCACAGGGCGTTGCTAGTACATATATGACAATGTCCCACTTTCTACCCCAAACGACAGACTAAAGACACAGGGACAAGTGTGTTACATTTATCCAGGTGTTTTGTATAGCAGTGTTACACATTAAAACTGTTACACAATTATTCCTGTAACACTTCTACTGCTTCTGTTTGTACCTTTTTAAACCTGTTTCTACAGTTCCGTATGTATGTGTGTTTTATTCGCTGTTGCAGCGTCTATGCCTGATGGGAAAGACACAATAAGAGAGCCAAAGTGTATTTTTATGCCAATCTAAACTTTTTTTTTCATTTGGCTGTAACAGTTATTGATATATTATAAACAGCTACATTCGAAAACAGATTCAAAGCATTACACATTGTTTCTGTTTCAATATATAAACAGAAATGAAAAACAGTGTTCAAAACACTTTATTGGTTGTCACTAAACTCCCTGTATGTATGTGTAATCTATTTTTATGCCATTTTTTCTAAGTGTCCTATTATTATCCTACAAATCAAATAAATATTATTTTAAACCGGCGTCTTGTTTCCTTTTTGTGGTGGAGCACAACTAGTTGAAAAACGTGAAAAATGGAGATGTTGATGATGGCTCTTAAATAAAATGAGGCCTAGAAAATTGTGTTCAAAAGATTTTAGTGATAAAAATTATGATTGTATACAAATAATCTAGTAAATTAAGCAGTGTATTGTGTTAAAAACTATCCATATTTTGGAATTAAACAAAAATAATTAAGAGAGGAAAAAGATCCATGTACACGTCTCGACGTACTATAAAATTTCCCCAAAGGTCTTTAATGTTTTTTTTGTCTTTATGTGGTTTTTTGTCTGTCTGCAAATGATCCATTGTCGAAATCTACTAAACGTATATCCATACGGTATTCACCCTTACGTAGAGGGATTCCAGTTTTTAAGGTGTTTGTTAATGTAACAATTTGCTCGGGGTTGGAGCCGGCGAGGATCGCTAGTACTTATTATATATACTAATATTATAAACATTTAATTGTTGGCTTCAATAGGCTCCGAAACTACAGAACCGATTTGAAAAAGTACTTTACCATTAGAATCCTAGATTATCTCTGATGAACATAGGCTATATAACATGTTTTAAAATACAGTCTTCAAAACAGAGATGTGATTACTATGATACAGTAAGCTACTGCTGCGGAAGCGCGCAAGAATGCCATACTGCTCCCCGCAATTCCGTCACTGAGCGGCATTACGTTCCCGTGTTTTAGACCGTGAGAGTCGGACTCTACCTGCTCACAGCTCCCGGTGCGGACGGGTGTCTCATTATAATTTTTAGGGTAAAAAGAACATAATGATTCCGGGGTTGAGAATGAATTTTCTAATTTTATTATTTTTGTACAGCAATGAATTTCTGATATGTTTTGTGAAATATCTGTGCGAAGCCGGGACGGTCTGCTAGTAGTTTAATATGCGGCGTTATATTAAAATAGTACAAATTTAACTTAACATGAAAAACCTGTTTCTCCAAAGACGGCCGCTGAAAATAATGTTTAACCGAAAATATGTTTTAACACAAATTTTAATTTCTTTTTCTTTAAATATGGTTTGAACTGTCTGAGTTTTGTCAATTTTATACATTAAATATTATTATCGCTCTGCTCTTACAAATAGTTGAAGCATCGTGTAAATAATGAACCTTAAAAAATTAATCTCAAGGAGATTTTGATATATACATAGATATATATGTATTATTCGATATATGTTTATAAGTAAACAAGTGACATGCCCCGGCTTCGCCAGTGAAATAATAGGGGCCAACAAATTGTACATTAAAACCTTCCTCGGATATCACTCTATTATATATATGTTGGTGAAATGAAGAATATTGAGAAAATCTATCACAGACAGACAACATTTAGGGACATTTTTATAATATATATAGATATAGATGTTTTTGTTTTATTTATTATATTTTTTTTAATTCTCTCATTTCTTCAAAGAAATGAGTAAAAATTTAAAAATTTCTTTGAAATTAAGGAAAAGATAAGGTTTTAGAAAAGGCCAGGTAAAATGAACAAATATACAAAGTATTAGTTACTTGATCACAAAAACTCCCTAAAAAGTGTAGATGTTTTCTATTGCCAACTCATCTTACTTGCTGTAAGGAGAAGCTTCCTGTCAAGTAGTTTGATGGTTGAGTACAAAGTTGCACTCAAATCAATGATACTGACATAGGATATAGCAAGGAATTTTGGACATGGAGGATGTTTAAAACTATTTTGTGTTCTAAGTTTATTACTGTGTCCAAGTCAGTAGCCTTTTCCAAACTAATGTGCTATTGCTGCTGTATTTGGGGCACGGGCTTCACACGTCTCTTAGACTCAGGCATACTGTTATACATACCTGAATAGTATTTGAAGGTAGATATTTCTCGATTGCTTTATGGGCTCTTAATTCACAAAATTTTCCTATAGCAACTATAACTTTGACTTCATAAAGTTTTACAACGTCAATGAATATAGGATCACAAATATTGTAAAGAGACTGCATTTCCGATACCTTTAAATTAAGACATCAAATTAATACAAATAAATATCTTTTCCTCATAAGGCTTATGGAACTTTATAGCAAGAATTACTTTGAAATCTCCTGGTGTGATATTACAGCCATTTCCTCGCATCCATTGTTGATTTAAATAATTGTAAATAAAACTTGAGTTGAAGAAGTTTTCTGGAGTACCACATACATTTTTTAGTAATCCCCAAAATCGTCTGCCGCTAACCTACAAGATACAATTTTTGTCTACAGCTGCACAGAAATAGTACATGAATCAATAAAGAACCCAAAAACCAACCTCTGCTCTAGTGCATTGAAAGCCATTTACAGGCCTTTCCTTAAGTTCTATTGGTGGTTTCCCTACTGGACCTGATATTTGTAACCAATCTCTCACAGAACTTACTTCTCCAAATGGTACCTATTAAGATATAAGGAGCAATTAAAATATTGTAAAAAAAATATTTATATGTTATTTCATTATATATCTTACCCCAGTCTGAGACATACCCCATGGTCCAGGATTCATACCAAAAAACATTATATGTTTTTTTGTATTACAGTACTTTTTAACATACATTTCAAATGTGTATCTGGCATATTCAGTTGGATTGTAAATGCATTTGATGGCAGGTGGTAATGAACATCTCGATAAAGACGAATTAGCCTTATCAATTAATTTCATAAATGAATCACTTATTTCAGTTTCATTAGATGAGGAAGGATCATCGGTAAAGAATGCTGAAATAATCATAGCCTCCATCCCTGGCAATATTCCTTATAATTCAGATTTTATATGTAGTCATTTAAAGTTCTACAACAGGTTTCATAAGCCTTCACTCTACATACTACACACCTTTTAGAGAGCAATGCATGTCTTACAAATTAAAATTAAAGCAATCTGAAAACTCCAATCTCTCCGAAAGGTAGAACAAACATCGCATTTATAATCAAACTATTTAAAAAATATCAGTTAAATAGAATCTTGTGAAATATGACGTGACGACGTATGGCCTATGGGACACCAATGGGTAGTATTACTATAGTTTTTTTTTTTTTTTTTCAGAGGGACCTATTACTGATGGCGGCGCTGTTGCCCTCGCCCCTACAGTTCGTCGGGTCTACGGAAGACTTTTTTGTCTTCAGGTTACTATAGTTTGTGATTACTATCTACTTTATGGGTCAACTTTAGATTGTTGCTTGCTGTAAGAGAGAGAGAGAACTAATAAGAGACGTCCTTATGGACAGGCTAAGATCATTTGTCTATACCGCCTCATCCTTTGTAGTTTATTTTTCTTTAGTTGTTTTATAAAGTATTCACTAATAGTTCACTAATGTTTTCGCCACTCTGCCTAGACTTTTTACTTTCTCAGTTAATCAAATCTTATCTACTTACGTCTTTATGTCTCTTCGATTCTTACATTCGCTTTGAGTTTAATGACATTTGTTTTTTAAACTCAAGTAACTAACTCGCTTTATTTTGTAGTGCTATCATATGATATCAAATTTAAAAACGCATAATATTAAAGGAAAAACATTAATTTACAAATATAAAAGATTCCCGATTTCATACACACGTGTCATTCAAAATCGTCCTTGATCGTACATATGTAGTTGTAGATGAGTTGAAGATGTGATATAAACATTTTTTTGGCAAATTCAACATTACAAACCTAAATTTGAGTTGAATTTTGAAAACAGGGTACAAAAACATTGTAATTTTGTGACAAATTTTGGCAATAGTTTACCATTAGTACAAAATATGGAATGGACTGGATATAACTTTTTAATTTTCTTTTATACGTCACTGATAGCACCTTTTTACGTCACTGATATCACATCAAACACTTTAGTCTATTACGTGTTTGATATGATATATTCTTAACGTATTATTATAATTAAAGTTTATTTGGACGTATGTTTTGGGCAGAATATGTGGAAAGCAATTAAATAATAATAGCATAACATAAAAAATATGTTCAAAACTATTAATAAAACATAAAACGGAATACTACCAGATTACAAAAATGTAATTCAGTAATCGTCAATTCAGAATCGTCGACCCGTCGTTATAATTATAAATTACAAATACAAAATGTTCATTAGTTTAGCCTAATAGATAACTAAAGTTCTGATATTTCAATGTTCCGAATAAACTGAAATCTTGGACTTTAACACAAAAATGTTAAGATAGAAAAAAGAAAAATTGATAACTTGAATGAAATGAATTTTTATAAATCAAATTATGTACCATTATTATTATCTATGCACTTTCGCTATTTCATAGATACTGTGATTGCTTTGCTAAAAAATTTTGATTGCGAGAACCAACAAATTTTCGAAGGCGGTTTGTACTGCATCATTGTAATTTGTTTTTTCCGAGTAAGAAATTGTGCAAATGCTGAAAATGGTGATCTATTGGAACAAAGCCCTGGGAATATGGCGAGTGTTAAAGACGTTCCGTTCGTTGCTACTCCAATTTCCATAATTTCACGTGGTATCCGATCACGACAACTTTTAAAATGTTACCATTACGAATCAAATATGCTAGTAAAATAAACCGAAGCTTTCGAGAGGCACGCCCTACAAAAATCGATAGAAACATTCGATTCGATAAAAGAAATGACAATAAGCAAAACTACAGAGGAAAGTGGATTATTTTATGTTTTTAATACAATTATAGGTATTGCGCACGTATAGGTAGGTGACGTACAGGAGAATCAGTCCCAACCCGAAAACCCACAAATTAATTTATTATATTGTAACATGTGTAATTAACATTTGGATTAAAAATGTGAAGTATTAATGAGATTCACTCCTTTTTGGAAGCCGGGAAATACATATATATCGTTTGCCTAAATCTTTTAATTAAGCGAAGTACGAACACTCTTTGAAGAAGGATTCATGTGATTCGTCATGTGATCGAAGCTTTTTATACCAAGTTATATACTTAGCAAAACAACAAACAGTAATTGTTCTAACTACCTACTGTGTCGGACCTGTAGGAGTCACGGTCGTAAGCCTCCGCGTGACCGAAGTTTTAAAATCTACATCATGATGAGATTTATTAAGATGGAAAATAATATTTTGTGGCTAAACTTCTGGATAATTTTGTTTGATTTTTTGTGCGTAGGCTAGGAACATTATTACAAATATGATGTCCGATTTATCGTTTTATTATATTTCCCACCCTGTATACATACGATGAGTACTAAAAGATTGTTATTTTAAGTGATAGTTGAAGTTGGCGCCCCTTAACAGACTTCTGATGTGTTGGAACTTAAGGATGGTACTTTTTTTACTGATTATACATACATTAAAGTTGAATGACAATCATATGTATTGCTACAAGGTTTATAAAAAAAATAGAAAAACAATTTAAGTGCGGCTAAGTTCATTGAGCCTTCCCAACATCATGGAGATCTCTGTGATCCTACGTCAACAGCAATTGTTCTGACGTTTGCGGATGAGTTGACGACTGACAAGCGACGAGTGACGTGTGTTAATTGTTACAGCCCACAGCCGGCTTTAACTAAAAGTGTAACTAAAAACGTGGCGGTATGATCATATGATCTTAGCCTGTCCTGAAGAACGTATAGAAAAAGAAAAAACTAAATATTGTAAAATTCGTATTACTATATAGTTTGAATACGTAGTATTACTATATAGTTTGTGATAGTTTGTGCACTACATACGCGAATTTTTATCTATTTATTTGCTTTAATTTATATCCAATTACACATTGTCATAAGCATATTTTATGTGCTCTGATGACGAGTAATATCAAAATTTTGATTCATATACAATTAAAAGTTCCTGTATCGTATTTAAATAATAAAATATAAAAAATCGTATTTTACGAATAAGGCCTCTCAAGTATCTGCACTACAGGAAAAAAATCTATATTAAATTGGCTCTACAATTTTTGTAACTAGCTAGTCTTATTGTCATTTGTTTACAATGGCTGACGATATCTTATTCGAATTATTACATGCAGAGATTATTAATTATGCATTAGAACAGCCAAAAAATAACAAGGATACGAAGGTTTTACAATGATTATATTTATTATATAGTAATATTAAGGAGCTTATTGAAGATATTTGATGCCTTCTCATTGCAGGAAATGGATCTGTCTATAGTAGAGTACATAGGTTTTGCTGCTGGATATAAAATAATGGAAAGATTAACTAGAGAGTGGCCACGGTTTAAAGATGAGTTAGACACCATGAAGTTTATATGCACTGATTTTTGGACATGCATATATAGAAAACAAATAGATAATTTAAGAACAAATCATCAAGGTGTTTATGTGTTACAAGACAATGCTTTCAGATTTCTGACAAATTTCTCTAATGGTCACCAATATTTGGAATGTGCTCCAAGAGTAAGTTGCTATTTCAGTTACATAACAGTGTTAAAAGAATTGAAATTTATGAATAAGATTTATCAATAACATCTTATCGAAAGATAATCTAAATCAATACACACAATCCAATTTTTTTTTTAAAGTGTATTTGTGTGTTACAGTTCGTGGCATATACTTGTGGTCTCATCAGAGGGGGTTTGGCAAATCTTTGCATTAACAGTATAGTTACTGCTGAAGTCCAGTCAATGCCTTCTTGTAAATTTCACATTCAAGTGCAGAGATCCTAGTTTTTTTTAAATAAAGTTCTCTTCACAATTATTA
>JAFELO010001127.1:531644-566063 GCA_017140195.1 Eumaeus atala
ATATATATATATAGGTTTTTTATTTTAATATTTGACGATGCTTTGAATACCTGAGGTGAACATGTCAGTCTCATGGATGCTATAACATTCCCTTTATGAAGGGATTGGTCAACAAAATTTTACAATTTAAGAGCCCTGCTTGTTAATGGCCCCGCTGCTAGCCAGCAGTTGACCTCTCCAACACTCACAGAAACAGGTTCCCCCAGCACTCTGCTTCTCAGATCTGCATTCCTGATACTACACTCCAACAATATATGCAGTGTGTCTTCAAACTTATGACACTCTTCACAAAGTGTTGAGGGTTTAGTGGGATAATGATGGGTATCATATGATAAAATTTCGTTTGTTGGAACATGTCCAGAATGCAGTCTGAATGCCGAAACCAGCAGTCCCCTAGAGAGATTGGTGCGGTCAAACCATGGAGCCCATAGAGGCTTTCCTTGGATGGTTCTGTACCAGGCCCCAACATCTTTGAGTTCACCAAAGCGATACTCCCTCTTCCCTAGACATCTTTTCTTTATTCTTTATAAAGATTTTTTTTCTTTATAAAAGGTTTTTCTTCTTTATGAAAGGAATTAGTTCACTGGCACAGGGTTTGGATTCTAGTACAACACCATCCATTACAGCGTCTTGCATAATTATCCACCATCCCATTTCCTTAAAGGCCAACATGAGATGGGACCTATTGGATTTTTAAAAGCTTACTTTTTTGGATAAATTCCTGGATTAACTTAATAGCTTCAAACGCAATGGGCATTCCTCTGAGCCGACACACAACCAGTAAGGTGCTGGAGGGCGCTCCTGAGTCCGACAGTATAACGACTGGAGACTGGTTCGAATTGTTTGCGGAACTTAGAGCCTCTTTAATCGCGGCCAGCTCGGCTCGCATGGCACACGCTGCACTGTGCAGCATCCACTTGAAGGACACGTTGCACTGAGGATCGAAGAGGGCAGCTCCAGCGCCTTGTACATATTTAGGCCGGTATTCGGTATATATCTTATAAAATCGAGAATAATTAAGTATGTGATAACATTTTAAAAGTATGTATTTTCATTTCTCGATCTAACAAATTACGGTTGGGTGTACGTAAGTCTTCGACTGTAAGCGAAATACATGATTTAACATCTATATAAGACACCCAAGTATTAAGTGGGAATATTTCTAATTTAGGGCTTTCATAGACATCGAGGTCCGTACTCTCGGCATAAATTTTTGCCAACAAAGAAAAGTTAATATTACCGATGTGGAGCCGGTGAACAATAAGACTTTCATTTATATACAATATTACGACTATTAGTCTTAGAGCAATTTTAATTAAATACTGGCTAGCAAGCCAATGCCGCCGTATAGATAAAAGTGGAACGGAGAGCTCACTCTGTAATGCGATAACCGGAGTACTGCCTATGAAACCACAAACCCACAAGGCCCTATTTTGTACAATATCTAATTTTTTTAACCGAATATGTGGCACAACTGCCATAGACGAATAATACCATAGTCCAGACGGCTTCTTATGAAAGAAATGTAGTCTCCGAAGATGCACAGGGTGAACTTCCCATGACTCCCCAGCTGAAACTTTTAAGATATTTACACGTTTATAGATTTTTTCACACGTTTCGTTGATGTGATGCCCCCACTTCTACTTTGAATCTAGCCACAGATATTTAACTCTATCAACTACTCTGAGAGGTGCATCATTGGTGTCCAAAGAGAACACATACATTATTGTTAGATTCCGATATACATAAGCCAAATTTTTCTAATATTTAAACCATAGATCCAAGGGCAGATTTAAGGATAGTACCTGTATCCAATATGCGACCCTTTTCTACTGTTTTATACAAAATGAAATCGTCAGCATACTGGGAGATACAAACATTGTTGATATTATTGCCATCTCCATGTTAGCAATATTAAACAGAAGAAGTGATATAGGGTCCCCTTGGACTAGTCCCCGACACTCCAGCAACCGGTTCAGCATGCGCCCAGTTGCGAGCTCCGGCTTTCGGGACGAGGTAACGTATGCGCTGTCACCGACGAACAGCGTGAGCATGACATCCGCCCCAACCTCTCCCGAGGGATGGATCATTGAGTGTGGGGATGCCGTTGGTGTAGGCCGCGTACTGGCAAGGGGATAGGCAGCTGCCCTTTGGTGGAACATGTCCGGAACGCAGGACATACAGAGACCCCTTGAACTCATCCCCGAAAAGTATGTCTTATTAAAGGGGTACCCCCATAGTTTAGAAATCCTCTACAATTTACTTTTATCCGATAAAAAATTCCAAACATATTGTAAATGTCCGCCTGTACAGCAATTTTACCTGTACAAATTTACATTGCAATATATTAATTAAAGATCGAATGTTAACATATATATGCATTATCAATGTCGATAAAGCAAGCAATGGTTGAACTTTTACTAACGAATCCTAATTGTATATCAGATGTAAAAGTGGGCTGGGTTATCCAAACAAGTTTGAGAGCGTCTAAATCCCTTAGATGAGCCAGGAAGGAGACCCCGACTTTCCACAAACCACTCTAACCTCTAACATGATAACAAAATGTAAAGTCTTACACGGGCAAGACATGACAGAGATCGAGCGCAGTGATGAGGGCAGTCTAGGAGTCCCTTCCTGCCTTAAGTATGGGAAGATTTTTACATCTCTCCATTGATCAGGAACAATACCAGTCTGTAATATTAGATTTAAAATTTTTAACAACATTGATTTTGCTTTGATCGAAAGGTTGTAAATCATAGAATATGGAATAGTATCAATTCCTGGTGCTGTATCTTTTTTCTTTAAACAATTTTGTTGTTCATCTAATGTTATGGGATTTCTTAAATTGAAGGCGCAGAAGTAAATCTTGACTCAGGCTCCGCAGAGCTTCCGCTCGAGTTATTGAATGGAGTAGTTCTTCGGCTTTAAAAGGGTCTACGCTAGCCCTGATGCCACCGCCTACCTTCATCCATCTCATCTTTCTCCACATCACAGACGCCGATGTTCATGATCGATGCTGGTGCAGAAGTCTTTCATAGATTGGGAACTGGCACTTCTTATCAACTTTTCCTTGTTTGCCAGCTTATCAGATTTTCAGGAGTAGGGTTGCGACGCACTTTAGCCAGAGCCTTTCAAGCACGGGTCGAGATATTTCTTTGTTCCAGTAATGTTTACGTTGAAATTTAGAAGTAGGGTCATCACAGCTTTTGATCGAAGGTATATGTTTCTTGGCCAAGTTATATATATTTTTCACGAATAAATTATACGCAGGTCGCATCAAGAGGCACTGGGATGTCAAACACTACTTCTGACTCTTTATTATATTCCTCCCAATTTGCTTCCTTGTAATTCCGTTTTTTTGTGAGGGATTTGGTTCCAATAAATATACAATTAATATTGATCACAACGTGGTCACTGCCCAGGCTTTCATTAGAAGAACTTTGCCAAGACATGTTAGAGAATGAAGCGTCCGGGGAAGTTGTTTGCAAGGAGCCGTTGACCCATTTGATGAGTGTTGGAGAACCATCGTTCAGACATATGAAATCATTAACAGACATAGCTTTATATACAATTTCTCCTCTTCTTCTCAACAGGGAACATTGTGGGCATTAATATCTCCCACAATGAGGCACTCGGAGTTATGAAGTCTAAAGATTGAATCCCAGTTATTTTGGGTAGTAGCCATGGAAGGAGGGCAATAGATTGAGATAATATGTTTAAGACCTCGTATGATATATATTTTAATTATCATTGCTTGAATTTGGGAATTGTTTGTACTAAAATTATGTATATTAAACAGTAAGTATTGTTTTGTTAAAATATTCCTTNNATATATATATATATATAGCACTATGTTATTCTAAAGCTGCTTGAAGTCATATACATTTCTTGTATATGACTTCAAGCAGCTTTAAAATAACATGTGCTTTAAGTATGTTTGCTTACATTTTTTTTTGGCAAGTTGGTTTGCATGTTAGCTGTTGCGCATATATTGTTATGTAGTTCTTTTTGATGTTGCGATCTCTCTGTTAAAACATAGGGGAGCAAACTTTAAAACGCATTGACATTGTAATACAAAATTTGTTGTCTACGAGTAGCTATCTTCCTCGATGCCTGCTGGAGATGTAATTATGTAGGACAATTTATAGATACCTTATACAAAAAAAAAAAACATTATACAAGTCCTGTAAAGCTAACACCAGGCGTGCCACATAAGGGACATACAAGAGGACAAATGGATTTCATAACCAAAATTAAAAAGACCTGATATTTTTAAGTTTATTTTTCTTTAATTTCTTTCATAAGTACAATTCGATGCTAAAATACAATCGAACTTAAGATCATCTCCAGGTTGGTGGTTTAGCATTATTGTATATGACACAAACAAAGCTCAACAAACCAATACCACACAGTGCTAGAGTGGTGTTGTACAATAATTTATCTGATCCTCCTTTAAGCCAAATTGGTTTTCCATCTTCACGCTAAAGTAAATGAATAAATATATGGTATGTAATGAAAAACACATGTAGTAAAACTTAAGTTCTCAAGCTGAAGTACTGCTTTGCAGGTGAAAGTTTTTGTGGTGATGGTCAGGTGATGCCGATGGGCAATCGCCCCGCTCCTCACTTAAGCTTTACAACAGGAACGACATCGTCTCCCAGCAATAGTAGATGACGTTAAATGAGGTACATAGGGAACTAGAGCACTGCCCTTTGTCTACTATAAGAGGAAAATCATGTTCGGGCCCTCGAGTCTCTACTATTCTCGGTACGATCCCCGCTCCACACAGAACTCACAAGCTACCGTCCCATGAACCTCGTAAAATTGTTAGGAAAGATATATTATAAAATTCTCCGCGCGTGTACCAAGGATGTGAAAGAGAAAGCTCTCCATGTACGAACAATTTGCTTTCTGCGAGAAACACACAACAATAACCATTGCATCATGGAATTTCTACACATCCAAATTGTAATTTGTTTATACCGCAAACGAGTCATCCCAACGTGCGCCTTTTTTGATATCGCAAGGGTGTTTGACAGAGCATGGCACGTAAGCCTTATCTGTAAACTGATAACTTTAGGTCTGACGGATAGATCATCTTCCCTCAGGGTAACATTCTCTTACCGATGCGCCCCGTCGCCCCGTCATCCCAGAGTAAAGCAGGCGATATTTGTTATATATTGTTTTAGGGCCGGCCGCTTACGGAAACGAGCCCGTGTTCGAATCCGTAAGTCGAGAGCTTAGATTGATAGAAATAAAATAACGCGACTTTAGAGAGCTCTAATAATAAATAAATTAAGAATACGGCTTTTGCCGATTTGTAGCACAAATCGACCCCCTCCGTCAGAGGGGGGGGGGGACGAGGAGGCCGGCCTAATCAGATAAGCCAAACATTAAACGAGCTCAATTATCCTTATCCACAACACCGCAACAAAAACGGCATCGTGCGCGCGCCGTCCCACTAGAATGGGGAGAGGGGCCCCTCCCCCCTTTTCGGTTCCAAAAATAATCAATATAAGGTACGCCCACAATCAACCCGGTTCATCTCTTCCCATCTGCGGGAAAAGAGGGGGGTATGTCCCCCTATCGTCTCTCTAAACCTGAAGACAAAAAAGTCTTCGTAGTCAGTCGAATTGTTGAGGCTGGACTAGCGCCGCCAACCAGTATTAGGTCGCTCCAAAAAAAAAAAAAAAATTAAGGCCGGCAACGCGTCTGTAAGAACGCCTAGTCTTACAGATGTCTATGGGCGGCGGTAGTCACTACCTGCCTGCTCGTTTGCCCCCTATCTTATAAAAAGCTAAAGTAGCGATATTTTTATACCACATTAAATTGTGTTGTCGACCCACCCAGGTCATGTATGTTTATCTACGTTATGTGTATTTGTATAATAAAAATACCAAATATATTTCCGTTGTGATGACTAGGATAACGTGGTGTGATAGTCTTGTATAACCGAGCTTGGACAGTACCTCTCGCGACTAAACTCCTCCAAGAAATCGTCACCTCTCCAGGTTCGCACGATGGAGAATCTAAAAACTCTAAAGAGCCAAATATATATATATATATATATATGTGTGTGTCGCATTTCGGATAATGAGGTATTAAGGATATGAAGAGACTTTTAGTATAGTTAGTATAGTAACACGTCCGCATTAGAATAAAAAATATTGGATGTGCGAGCCATGAGTCACGGGGTCAAACCCCATCGCTGTCTTTATATCTAAGTATTGATAGCAACAAGATATGCTCAGCAGTAGCTTTTCGCGCGAAGTATAGACAACTTAATGAGAAATACATACTTGAAAATGCATCTGCATTCGCTTCAATTTTTCCAAGCTCGGAGGAATTCGTTTAGCATCTTTATTGCATGTTGTTGATGACATTGCTCGTATTATAGATCCATAGCAGAGCTGAAATCTCAAAAATATACAATGTTAAAACTATTTAAAACGTTACATTTTTGTTGTTTTTAATGTCAATAATGTTAATATTACTCTTCTAGGGTTTGCCCTCATATCTAATAATATTTAGTCCAATTTTATAACTAACTAGCTGCTGTAAAAGTTTATATTAATTGTTCAACTGTTGATTTAAGTTTCTATAGAAACAGAACGTAGGAGCAGCTACGGATCTATTTTATCAGCCTGTGAAACTTTGCTTACTTTGTTGTATGCAAACAGGACTAAAAAATTACAAAAATGTATTGCTGTTAAAATTTGACAAAATGAATCACAGGTAGGTAAGTAGGTACATATTTTATTATTTCCAGTTCGGAAAGTCTAGAAAGAGGTAGTGCTATACAGTATTGCAACCGTATTGAGAGGGATCGACTACCGAGATACTTAACAGTTTATCCAGTGAACTTTGTATGCATAAATAGAAAAGTAATCATTTTACTTAGCGCCAAAATATAATTAACACCGTATTAAACAGTGGATGATATAACTGTATGACTATGATTGCTCATCGACGACACCAGGTTTGAGGTTTTAAGTGGACGATGAAAAAGCAATCATTAGGCGACATCATATTTTTTACCACTCATTCCCACCACTATCAACTACTACTACGCTACTTCTATCTCGCTAGACTTGTCTGGTACGCGACAGCATTTCCCCGCAGTACCGAAAAATGTACGGCTAACAACTTTTGAAATAAATGTGTAATTATGTCAACTCCGCAAGTGAAAAAGCAATTATTAGGTGACATCATACTTTTTACCACTCGCTCCCACCGCTGCCTACTACTACTACGATACTCTTATCCCGCCAGTATTGTCTGATCTATTTGAGTTTGTGGAACTCAGTTCGCCACTTACAGGACAGTCCTAATCTTAGATTTTTTTAATATAGGAGAAGCTTTACTAGAGCGTTCCTCTCTGTAGAGATACAAGATAGTTAGTAATTATCTTATGCATCCTAGATCATTTTATATATGATCAAAGGTCTAAACCATTATAAAGTAAAAGTTGCATAGAAACAGTCAAATAAGTACTTATTTTAAAATGTTTCCTTATTGTAGTAAGTTGATATGGTTACGTTCACCGTAAATAAAATAGTCCTATTATTTAGCTACAATTTAACTATCTAGATTACGGAATTAATAAAGTTAAATAAATATAGCGCCATCTGTATTTATCATTGTACACCTGTTTCCACTAATTAAATTGGCAAAATGTTATTTCTAAGCTGATCCCAGTAAAAATAAAAAAAATACTAACGTATAGCTTTTGATTGGCGCTCTTTTTTTCACGCTTTTTAGTTCTTTCAAGTTTCATTCGCTTCGCTCTTTCAATTTACAGAAAATGGCTACCGAGGAATTGGTGACTGAGCAATTTCAATTTTTAGGTATAGATTTATCGAAAGAAGTACTAACAAAATGTAAGTTACTTGATACTCTGTTATAACTTTTTCAACCGGTGATATCTATGTACAGTTATAGTAATTTATTGCTAATACTTAATAAGTTTCAAAAGTGAGAATATTAATGTTCAAGGTTGTTTTATTATTTCCAAAATTATGTACTTTTAAGGTGTAAGTATATGTGAAGAATACGACGTTGACGCAGAAACGTTTATTGAACAGTGGATGGCATTTAGTTTGACGCACTTGAATGGCGCGCCACCAACTTTGGAAAACTTTGAATTACTTGCTAAGAGGGAATTTTCCAAACGGACGGCGAGGCCTAACGCGCTATCAAATGAAAATTTATCGAGTACCGGTTCAACCGTATCACTCTATGGAACAAGAGACTCTCATCAAATCCAGTATCCTTTTAAAATCCACGTGTATTTTGTTAGCTGCAGCAATGTAATTATTGGTTCCTTCAAATGTGCTTCCAAAGTTAAAATATTTTTCTCCTTAATTAAGTAGATCAGAAAATGGAGTTTTATCTAATTACTTGTCTACATCGCCTACGGTAAGTGTATAGTTCAGAATGGGTTAATAATATAAGTAAATTTTGTTCTAATGTCCAAATACTGCAATTTACTGGCTTTGTACACTTTTAAGTTAATACTGTATGAGTTAGTATGAATATAATTTTTATTTTAAAATAGTCTGGATGGGTGTGTGTTAAACTATCATAGTCTAATAAAAATGAATTAACATATTCCATACACTACGCAGAATAAAATAAAAGCAGGTTAGGAAATTGTAAATAACTGTTGTTTATATAATAAAAGTTATGATTTTACGATAATAAAGAAGGAACATTATTAAAAAGGATACTATTTTCAAATAATAAATAGGAAATAAAACATAGCTAATGCTTTGTGAAGGTAATTTTGGGTAATACAAAATGTATTCTACGCAATATTAACTAACACGTCCACAAGTTTGTATATATAATTTTGTGGATGAATTGGAATAGAGGAGGATAGCTATAAAAAGTTTGGTTTTGTACTTTATTACAATAAGGAGCCCCTTTGACATTTTCTTATATTGAACATATTCTAGAAGATCATATTTGAAGCATTTTTTCATGTTAGTGTTTAATGAGTATAAATCTAGTAGCACAGTATACTTCTGTGACTAGATCTACACTCATTGAATGCTCATGAAACTAATCATCAAAAGAAGACCCTACTTGTGAAGAACATTGAACATGTATTTTATAATTTAAACTTACATATTGCTTTGCACAACTTACAACATTAGGATTACTTTATTGACGTGTCCATTTAAATGTGTTACCTTTATTTATTTTTATAAATAAAAGTGACAATGGAAAAAACTATATGAATGTCATTTTGCTTTTCAATAAAATAGCACATTTTGTAGCAACAAATTGTATATTTGCAGTGACTAAATTATAATGTAAACATTATTAATTTCCATCTCTTAATTTATGCCAAAACGCTTAAAAACTATAAATATATCCATTTGTGTGAAAAGAGCATATTTAAAATGTAAATTTTGTTTTGACTTGATGATATTTGTGGGCGAGTTTGTTTCTGGTTCATGTTTTTGTGATGTCATGACTAGATCCATACTCGTCTGCAGCCATCAACTCAATCTACTGCTGCTCATATTTAATTAATTTCGTATAATATATGTAAATAAAAAGCTATTCCAATGGATTTCCATTGGGATAGCAGGTCCAGATTAACTCCTCTTAAGGGCTGATTATTCAGGTTACTATTCAAGTGTCAAGCTATTTCATGTTCAATTTTAAACCCACAAACTTGATTAATTTTAAATGGAATTTGTGAAAGAAAGGTCAGTAGTTTGTCTGCTAGTTTTGTCCCTAGTAGATTAATGGAGACTTAATAGTAAGCTGTTAAACCATCACTAAGTTTTATCTTAGTATGCATGTACTGAGTGAGAAGATTTACTTAATATCTGTTGTTTGTGCTAGCACCTAGGAATGTGTTTGACATTGGTCGGTGATCAACCACAGATTGATCTATTATCTCTATCTCCATTACAAAAGTACCCTTTTTTAGTAGAAATACATTTTTTAAACACTAAATGTCATACTTTACAATATGTGTGACAGTGTCATAATTTGCATTTTATCTGGATGTAATTTCTATGGTTGCTGTAATGTATTGTTTTATTTCAGTGAAATTTATAAATCTAATGCATATCATATTAGAATATTGGTTTTCTGCAAATCTCCTCAATATAACCTTCTATGGGTACATTATTTATTCAAGATAGAACATGAATTTCCAGTCAGAATATACTATGTATATAATGTATATCATCTACTATAAAATTCAATAGTAAATAAATGCATGTGATTTAATTACATTATTAAATACATCTCACTCATCATGCTCACTAGACCAAGATAAAATAAATAGATGTATTTGTGTCCCAATTCCCTTTCTCACACAACACTTCACAAATAGCTATCACTTTCAATCAGTATTGTGAGAACGTGTGCACCCTGGTTCTGCTGACCATATTCCTGTGCTATGCAGCATGGCTACCAATACAATGAACAAAATATATAAATGTCCATTTAATGTGTGATACTTACTGTATATACTTTTTTATTTCACTTATGGTTTTTCTGCGACCTTACAATCTATAATTGAGATGTTTACAGAGAATTAAAGTGGAAGTGTCGGAACAAACATCACCAAAGACTGTTAATGAGTTGTGTCCAGCTACATATACTCGCAACATGTAAGTGTATATCCATTTTATAGATTGAGAGTAGACTATAAATGATATGTCTCAGCATGTTAAATATACAACCCCGACCTTTATACGTTCCTCTGTGTTGCATGGATCAATTCCATAAAATTTGGCACTTAGTAGACCATAGTATCTTTACTTCCGTTGGTCCTGTTTCCTAACAATGTTACCCTACCAATTTTCAGAACTGCAGCTTTACAGTCTCCCAAATTAGCTATCACTGCTCAGTTCTGTATAATGGGAAAATTATTTTTATAGCTTTTTAGGGTTATGTACCTCAAAGGAAAAATAGAACAAAGGATCACTATCAATATTTTTTATATTTGTATCTGTTAAATCTACATGCTATTTTCGGGTAAGCTAGAATCACGAAATTTAACAAGTAAGCCAATACAATCCAACCAATAAAGGAACAATTTTGAGCTTAGTAATTTATAGTTAATGAGTATAACACAATCAACTGATGGTTGCTACTGCTGAGTATGTGTCTGTATTATGTAATACTAATTTTAAAAAATCTGTATCACTAGCGACAACTCGGAGACATTTACTTCAAGAACAAATCAACGGACCATAGTACATTCATATGGAGATGATAAATTATTGAATTTACTGGCACAACATAATTTGGGAGACACAATGTTAGAATTAAACATCAAACAAGTTCCTAATGACGATGGTGAAATTTATACTACTGCAATGTAAGTCAATAACAAGTTTACTAGCACCGATTTACAAAAATACCAAGATACGCCATCAGTGTCCCAAAACCGTCCATATATAAAATGCGCAAAGTGTAAATTGTGCACTGTAAAAACTTAAAATGATATGTATGTATGGACTCATTAGTATGAAATTGTGTATCTTGAACTTTAATAAATCGATGATTGCTGCAGTCTGGCGTGAGCGTCGATTGCGTTCAGACACGTTTTTGTTTATGCTTTTGTGAGATCAATTTTCTTATGAATTCTATCCTCGTATTCGCATCGAAGTATGAACATATTAACATAATATTTTTTCATAACTCAGATTCAGTTAATTAAGTGTTTTAATTCTTGTTTTGAACTAATCAGTGAAAAATTAAATCAGTATTTTTATCTACCCTCATTAACTTTTTCTTATGAGTGATTCCTGTGATGAGACGGCCCTTGAGGCCGAATGTAGTGTTGCAATGTCTCCCGAGACTATCCGAAGTGTTGTCTTGGAGTCACCTCGTCCTGCAGAGGATGATCAGGATTTGGAATGGGATGACCACGATATGGATATCGAGCGCTATGTGCGGAGGACGACGGCAGCACTGACATGGCGCGCCGCAATCGCATGAACCTGCGACCCCCGCCCCATATAGCCAGCTCTCCGATTGCGACGGAAGAGATTTACGAAGTATCCCTGGGATTCGCCAAGATAAAAAAAAAACTAATGTTGAAGGCGTGTTACGGGTTTTATATAAAAATAATAACTATAAAGTATTGATCCGGTTTGCTACAAATGCTGACGCACATAATTTTTTGAATGGGGAAATTCCAAAAAAAATATGGATACAGAAAAACCAATGAATTCGCGTTTTCATATTGCGTAGTGAGAGACATTGACATCGACATTGAGGAGATAAGAGTTAAAAGAAATATTAGAGTCGGACACTGAAATTGTTGCGGTTAAGAGGTTAAATAGAAGGGATTCTGAGGGGAAATGGATCTAGTGGGGAAAACTGTGCGCATCTGTTTCCGCTGTTCAGTTTTGTCCCCGTATGTCAAGGCATTCGGGTCTAAAATGGCTGTGGACTCATTTATGTACCCAGTCACCCAGTGCTCAAAATGTTGGCGATCCGGACACTTAGCTCACTTTTGCCCTGCTAACACGGAAATTTGCCTCAAATGCGCGAAGAAACACGACAATTGCGATACCACCATTTTCAAATGTATAAATGTCATAGGTCTGTGTCCAGCATCTCAGCGGGAGAGATCTATACGTATTTTAATTTTTCAAAATAATTGCTCTTATAAAGAAGCTGTGAATAATCTTAGAGCTCAAGAGACCCAAGCTAGACAAGAACAAGCTGAATTAAGGCTGACTGCGGAGCCCGAGGAGCCCTATCAGAATCCGCTATTTTTGTCGCAAGATGTAAATTCGAGAACTTCTTACAGAGATGTTCGTGCAGGTACCTCCACTAGAAAAGCGAATTCTGAAGTCACCATGACCGAGATACAAGATAATGTCAATATATGTAATAATAGGAAAGTACATAAACCAAATAGAGAGAAGAAACAAAACATTGTTTTCTAAACTGAATTTGATTCAGATAACAATATAATACATTTATCGTAAATTTCTAGACAATACCAGTGGAGGAGTAGAAGGAAAGGGAATTGTAGAGAGGTTTTTAGAGAAAATGAAAGAAATTTTGTCGGTAGAAATTGAGTTCGAAGCTAAAATCAAGATATTTACAGAGTTCATTTGGAGTGAAGTGAAAACTTTCTTGCAGATTTATATACCATAGACATACCCATCGAGATGTTGCTTCAATTGTTTAAATCTACTCATAATGGATAACTGTACAAATAAAAAGGACATTATGTAAATATTTAAATGGAATGCGAATAGTTTAAAACCTAAAGCACGCAACTTCGTAATTCTACTAAAGCAAGACAAAGCACACATACATGGCTTTTGTGAGTGAAACCTGGCTTTCAGAGCAGATTTCTCTGAGTTTTGCGGCTACAATGTCGTCAAAGATGATAGAGATGCACCTGTGTTATACATAGATCCATTAAATTTTCTCAGCAGTCCTTTACTTAGTACAAGCAATTCTCAAATCCGAGTGATGATAATTAAAATATATAACATACCAGGTCTTAATCTCCCTGCTCTCTGGTGAGAAGAACAGGAGAAATCGTGTAGAAAGCTATGTCTGATAATGATTTCATATGTCTGAACGATGGTTCTCCAGCACACATCAAACGGGTCAACGGCTCCATGGCAAACTTCTAATGAAAGCTTGGCAAGGACCAAGTTGTGATCAATATTAATTGTGGATATATTCGAACTAAGTCCCTCACAAAAAAAAACGGAATTACAAGGAAGCAAATTGGGAGGAATATAATAAAGAGTCAGAAGTGGTGTTTGACGTCCCAGTGCCTCTTGATGTGCAACCTGCGTATGATTTATTTGTGGAAAATATATATAACTTGGCCGAGAAACATATTCCTTGGATCAAAAGCTTCAAAATTTTGACCTGAACATTACTGGAACAAAGAAATATCTCGCGCCGTGGTTGAAAGAAGCTTGGCTCCAGCTAAAGTGCGACGCAACCCTTCTCCTGAAACTCTGATTTGCCAGCTTATCGAGGGTGTCTCATGCCAAACAATTGATAAGAAGTGCCAGTTCCAAATCTATGAAATACTTCTGCACCAGCATCGATGATGAAGCATCGGCGTCTGTGATGTGGAGAAAGATGAGATGGATGAAGGGAGGCGGTGGCAGCAAGGCTGGCGTTTTTTCCCCGCGATTCTTCCCATACTTAAGCCAGGAAGGGATCCTAGACTGCCCTCATCACTGCGCCCGATCTCACTCATGTTTTGCCCGTGTAAGACTTAACATTTTGTTATCATGAAAAGGTTAGAATGGTTAGTGGAAAATCGGGGTCTCGTTCCAGGCTCGTCTAAAGGATTTAGACGCTCACAAACTTGTTTGGATAACCCAGCCATTTTTACATCTGATACACAATTAGGATCTGTTAGTAAAAATTTAACCATTGCTTGCTTTATCGACATTAATAATTAATGCACATAATAGTGTTAACATTTGATCTTTAACTAATATATTGCAATGTATCGGTACAGACGGACATTTACAATATGTTTGGAATTTTTTGTCGGATAGAAGTAAGTTGTAGAGGATTTCTAAACTATGGGGGTGCCCCTTTAATAGGACATACTTTTGGGATTATTTTATTTAGATTCGTTCAAAGGGACAGGGACAGGGGACTCGACAAGTGACGAATGTCTGTCAATGCCTATAAGACGACGGCGCTATATGTCAGAAAGAGGCACTCCATGCTTGGACGGTTAAAGTTCAGAGGCCAGCATTTGTCTTGGGAATCCTCTGTCGTGTATCTCGGATGCAGTATCGACCGCGCGCTCGGATGGGGTTCGCAGGTGGACCGAATGGTCAACCAGACGAGAACAGCCCGCGCTTTGCTGTGGCCGGTACTTGCGTCCGGACTTCCTACACGGACGAAACTGGGGATTTACAAGACATATATCCGGTCATACCTCACTTGTGTCGCCCCCGCATGGTACGCGCTCAGCGGAAACTCCTGCAAGCCCAGCAGAACATCTCCCTACGGGTCATCACTGTTCTCGACAGTAACGATGTGATCGCGCGTGACTTGCGGATAGAGTCGCTGGATGAGTTTGTGGTTCGATTGTCGAGCGCTATGTTCAATAGGGCAGACATGGGCCGCATGCTCATCTACGTGACCTGGCCCCGCTGCACGCGCGACCACCTGACGGGAGACCGTATCCGCTTCCACTTAGTGAAGAGTGTCATAAGTTTGAAGACATACTGCGTATATTGTTGGAGTGTGTCAGGAATGCAGATCTGAGGGCAACTGCTGGCTAGCAGCGAGGCCACTTACAAGCAGGGCTCTTAAATTGTACAATTTCGTTGACCAATCCCTTCTATAAGTGATAACATCCATGAGGCTAACGTGTTCAGCTCAGGTGTTCAAAGACTCGTCAAATATTAGAATTAAAAAAAAAGATTGGTAGACGTTCTTCTGTCTGTTTGCCTATAATGCCTATTGTATTTGTTATTACAGGTTTGGTTTTGAATTGCTTCATGAAAAATCCAGTATTATTGACAATCATATTAGATATGTGTCACAGTGTATTATGAAAAAAATGGGTTTTACTGAGCTCAGATCAGTTCGTCACAAAACACAGGTAGTATTCATAAAGTACTCTCATGTTTTCTGTTTAAGAGGCACAAGAGTGGTTTTAAAAATATGCAAGTATCAATTGTTGCTGTTGGCTGGAGCTCTCTGGGCAAATAACATAACATTTTTGGAGACTTTGAGGCACTGGTGTAAAAATAGGGTGGGGCCGCGAAATAGCTCCCGGCCAGTAAAGACCCTGGAAACAGGCGAATCCTAATATTCATTGTTGGAAAACTTCTTTTCGATAAGGACATAACGCCACTGCCCCGAAAGGCCCTTCTGTTTATGGCTTGTGATAGTCGCCAGTATTTTTTTGTGTTATTGTACATCAAAAATACTCTACTTATAGGTCCAAAAACTAAGTGTAATGAGGAATGTTGGGTAACACTATGTGTTTACAACTTCCCAGTGGAAATTAATAGGTGTAACAATATGAAATCATAGCAGCATTAAATTTGTTGGCATCTAACGGATGTAATAGATTGATGTATTTCGACTTGTGTGACGCGAAAAACCATCTTTAATATTTTATCCTTGTTTTTATAAGGCAAAACATATTTATAAGTAAATGATGCTGCTTTCAGACAGAGGTACTAGTGGCTGGGCGTGTCGAGTGCGACGCGGACGCGCGGCTCAACCCCAAGAGCGTGATATTGCAAGGCACGTGGGAGGAGTCGCTGAGCCAGTCCGTTCCTGTTGACCTGGACAAGTACTCATTTCTGTTTAGAGAGATTAGACTAAGGGAATTAAGGATTCTCTTAGTCTAATATCGTTAGGTCTAATTAATACCTTCATTCTTTAAAAGCCAAAGTGTGTTCTAAATTATGTGGACGTTGCATGTATACACATAGAGATTGCTATTCCCGAATCCAACATACTATATCTTGATCCAGCAGTGTGCATGCACAAACATTAAATTCCAAATTTTAAAGAATGAAAGTATTAATTAGACCTAACGATATTAGACTAAGAGAATTAAGGATTCTCTTAGTCTAATATCGTTAGGTCTAATTAATACTTTCATTCTTTAAAAGCCAAAGTGTGTTCTAAATTATGTGGACGTTGCATGTATACACATAGAGATTGCTATTCCCGAATCCAACATACTATATCTTGATCCAGCAGTGTGCATGCACAAACATTAAATTCCAAATTTTGATACCTTTCGTTGCTATTTTTTTTAGTATTTCTAGAGGGGCAAACGAGAAGTTGAAGCATTTTAACGACTACCTACGCGCATGAACATTATAATTACTATGCCGATGCGTTGCCCTCCTTTCTTCCTCCCCCTAATGGACCACTGGCTACTCACAAACGACACGAGAGGTGCCTCCCCGGTCGTGCTGGCCGTTCCGCCGCAATACAGCACGCCACTAGCAGCTATATAACCAACCAGTCAGATATAGAGAGGCCTAAATATAAAAGTAATGAGATTTTCTCGTTTTTATTACACCAATTTTTGAAAAATGTAGAACAAAAAATGTAATCTTCATATATGTTAACATTATGAAGAGGTACAGCTACTAGCTTCGTCGCCCTGTAGGGGGTGATCTTTGGAAATACACTATTTAGGATTGACAGACAATATTTATTTATGATGGAACCAAAAATAGATATTAAGCCTAATGCCAAAACAGCTGGTTATCTATGAATTATCGTACAAATGTAGTTGCTTCTCTATTCTAAAATATCTTGCTGTTTTTAAGAGGTAGTGCTTGCCATTGCTGCGTTGCAGCCCAATTGGGCCACATGAGAACGCCGCAAATTGACAGCTGGGCTATGGCGTTTCACTTGTTTTATGACAAACTCGTGGCCTATTGGGGGAATGGGTGAAGGGTTTGTCCTCCCATAATATAAAAAAATGTAGGAATAAAACAGTAGAGGCAGTTGCATAAATGAAGGGACTTTTTTATCCTTTAGCATTGTAATACTTACCATTCATTGTCCGGAAAGGGATAGCAGATAATGTGTCTGTTGCGATGCCATAATTTGTGGGTCCAGACCAAGGCATTATATATAGGTATGTAGATGCATTTCTTTCTCCACACTGAACAAAATGGGGTCCCAGCAATCGCACCATTAATTTCACGAGAAAATCCTTTGAAATGGCGATCAAACATCGTCGCTTACGTCTTTTGGCGCACGTTTCCTTTCGGAGCAATTTCATCATCAGTTCGTTCTTAAGAAGTAAACTCCATAGAGAGCCGTAGCATCCACACTTGTTTTTATTAATTAACAGGTGAAAATTTTTCTGACGTGATAACGTCTTGTACAGATAGTGCAATCCACGAAGACGCGCCCCACCAATGTTTGGGTGAGTGATCGCGGGGTACGGGGAGTTTAACCGGGCGAATTAAAGTAGAGCATCTTTCCCTTTGACCGTGACGCTTTCTCTTAATTGTTATATTTATTGTAGTGTGCGCGTGCACTCATAGGTAATTAATGTGTACCGATAACACTCAAACATTGCACACATATATTATAAACGATTAGGAGGAATAGTGGGGCGCGTCTTCGTGGACTGCACTATGTATCATATATCATGGTCATGCATGAAGTAATATGACAGCTTAAACGTAATCATAGTAATGATCCGAATAGGTGGGGCCTGCGAGCGAGAAAGCGTAAGCAGTCTTTCACTCCATCGTGCGATGCGGTTCACCGTTTCCCTTAGAGAACCGTCATCACGCAAAATTATGTCATCCGCGAATCGACCTATAGTCAAATAGCTTTTTTCCTAAAGGTAAATTGTTTTTTAGTGTAAAACAGTACTCCCTGTTCCCTGGACAAGTCGTGGTGATGCGAGGCGTGAATCCCCGCGGAGACAAGTTCATCGCACACGAGGTGCACACGGACGCTTCGCGAGCCATGCCCGATCCTCGAGCTGACATGATGAATACTTTAAATGGTAACAAACATTAGTACAACAACTCAATCATATTATAAAATCGGATTCCTAATGGGTCGCTGTTAAAGTCTCAACTCACTATTCAATTATGTAATCAAAATTACATATGAGTTTATATTTTTACTAGCGATCCGCCCCGCCTTCGGTCGACGATAACAGATTGACAAATTATAAACCTTACTCGGGAAACACTATATTCATGCGTGAATACAGCCCGAACATTAGTTAAGTGGGTTTTTGAGAAAGTCGGTCACATACAGACAGGTAGCTTTGGGGACTTTCTTTTATAAATAGTATAGATCATGTGCCGTATTAAGACTATGTAGCAGATTAAATAATTAGCTGCAAATTTGTTGTAACAGTGTACATGGAGCTGTTCCCCAGCCCGGCACTTTGTTATCATGAGCTGCTTTTTTGCTTAAAATTGTGTTTTCGATAGCGGAAAGTCTATGCCAATGTAGTTCATTTATTGGGGTATCGTATTTTTTTCTTTTTTAAATGCATGAGTGGGCCAACGAGCAAGCAGAGGCTTTTCATGACTACGATGGCCATGGACATTCGCATGATTGTAACGCAGATGCGTTACCCTCTTATCCCCCCCCCCCACTCTCTCCACAATGGCCCACCGGCAACTCACAAACCGCGCGACTCTGTCACTTTACGCTGGTATCAAGTGAGCGAGAGGTACTTCCCATGCACCATGCATGGCGCCACCTCCTATGCAGCATGGCACTACCTCTGCCGTAAATTCAAATGCCTGTGCCAAATTTCATTATAATCACTTATATAAAATGTTGGCATTTATAACATGAATACTATATAAGCGATTTATTTCTTTATAATGTGCTCCGCAGGTGCGATGTCGCTGGTGATCGCAGCGGGGCCTTACACGACGTCTAACAACTTGTCGTACGCTCCGCTAAAAGAGCTCGTCGCGTACGTTGGCGAATATAAACCTCACGTGATGCTACTGACGGGACCGTTTCTGGACAGTGACCACGTGAAAGTCAAAGATAACACGATGGCTGAAACATTCAAATCCTTTTTCGATAAATTGCTGGACAACCTAGCAGAAATAAGTAGTAGCAGGTATGAATATTTAAAAAAATATCAGTGCGCTACGACCATACAGGCGATATAAAACTTCTATATTTATACGAACCATGAGAGAGAAAGGAAATGTGAGCTCGCATCTCTCTCTCTCTCTCTGTCTTTCTATATTCACTAACTTATCTCCATTTCAACTTCCATTGGCCTTTCGTAACGCTTTCGTCACTCTTCACCAGTTTACTCCCATGTCAAGCGTGCGTAGAGAAGTTTTATAATGGTGATGATATTATATACAAATGTCAAAAACAAAAAATATTTGGAACAATATTTTTCAGACAATAATATTTTCTGCATTCCAGCCCATACACTAAAATATACATTGTACCCAGTTCAAAAGATGCATTCCACGTAAACATTTATCCGACTCCCCCGTACAGCAGCCGACGAAAACATCCGAACATACACTTTCTACCAGACCCTGCCACAGTGAATATAAACGGCATAGTGTTTTGTGTCACAAGTGTAGACACGTTGATGCACATCAGTCAGGAGGAAATATCATTGTAAGTGAACATTTACTTATTTAACGCTACATTATCATTTTAACAGAGGACGTTTCTACATTACTTCAAGCATAAACGTAAATTATTGTAATTTAAAAATATATAAAGCAATTTCGAAGAAAACGCCTTGGCTTGTATGTAAACAAAACTGATAGGAAGTTAGTAAGACAGTGCCATCGCAGCATTGTACCCGCACTCGGCCTTCGCTCACGTGATACCTCCGTTAATTGATAGATAAACACGTTCGTGGCGCATGTCTGTGGAGACATCTGCATAATTGTTATCAAGTAAAAGACGAGTCATTGAAAGTCATTTATATTATAAAATAAATGATATAAGTTATAAATGTAATCCGTATTTTGTTATATGGAAAAAAAATTGGCCAAATTAGAACTTAAACGGATGAAATGGAACAAAATCACATCCGAATTGATCACATAAGTATTGTTCCAACTAAAATTAAAACACCGATGTAGAATGTGCAAATATTCGAAAATAACTAAATAAACGAATGTTGTAGCAAATTCAGTCTTTATAGATATAATAATATCTGTGGACTTATCACACCACGTCAGCCCAGTCCTGTGTTAAGTACCGTAGGGCCTCGTGTTACTACAGGTACTGGACATCGGAAATATATTTAGTATTTTCTTCTAATTTACGAAATTTTATATTGTTAAGATTTTTATTATGGAAATACATATATAAACATCCATGACCTAGGCGGGATTCGACACCGCGACCTCTGGCGTAAGACGCGAACCTAGCCTCCGCGTCTATTGTGCGAGGAATGTAACGTTGTATCCTCCGAGGTCTAAAGCTGTATATTTAGGCTTAGTTTTGCATATGTACCAGCTGCGCCACGCGGTTTTAGCCGCGTAAAATTATGCCATCCATCCAATATCCGTCTGTAGCTTTCACATTTACAGTATTTTAGTAGAATTATGTATAAATCTTTTTTTTTAAACGTATGCGGTTATAGAAATACGTTCCAGACAACTTCTGTCTTATGTCTTGCGAGCCATAGATCATGAACTGTTGCAGGGGTATGGGCGGTGACAAGCTGGCGCGCCTGGCGGGGCATGTGGTGCGGCAGGCGGGCTGGTGCGCGCGCGCTGCTGACGCGGCGCTGTGGGCGGCGCACGCGCAGCTCGCGCACACGCCGCATGTACTGGTCCTGCCCTCTAACTTCAGATACTTCGTCAAGGTATGTAATGAGTGTCCCAAAATCGATAGATCGATTATTTCTTAAACTGACAATCTGTCACACAGGGCAATAGTATCATATTTTTGGCCCAATGTGGTACTTCACTTACGGTGAAGCTTTTATTCTTTTTGGATATCCTTATAAAGAACCAGACATTTGTTCGCTATCATCCTTCATCATATAATACTAGCTATTCCGACAGTCACTATTGCAATAGCAGATTATACAATTTGTTATTCTTACGCAACCTATAATGAATTATTGAACTTCCACTTATTCTGTTACCGTTATTCGTTTTTGTTACTGACGCATACACGAGGACTTAGTGATGACACACAGATGCGAACGAGAAATCATTATACACAAACTAACAGTTTCTGTACATATGTAGAGACACTGTTAGTTTGTGTATAATGATTTCTCGTAAGCAAAATTTCAATATATATGTATTGAAATTTTACTTACTAGCCAAATAAAGTGAACTTCATTGTGATATTTTAAAGGATTAAAATCGGAAAATGTTAATTTCATTATTCGTCATCCATTATCAAGGATTATTAAGGAATAATGGACTTTCATTTTTCGATTATAGTCCTTTATGTTACGTCATAAAGTTCGCTTTATTTTTTATACTTGCTTCATCTGCTGTCACTATACAATTGGAATATTGCCGATTTTAATACGACGCGATATCCTGTAACAGTTCTAATCCTTGTTCGTTTGACAAATTACGAAAGCAACAATTGTTACGCTCTTAGTAGTAGCGTCTTAATGACCGAGTAGTTTTGGTACCTATAGTATTTGTATTGTGTATTAAAACCATTAATTAATATTAAACTAGTAAATTAATTATTACCTATGTAGTCTGTTTAGTGTTCAAAAGTGATTTGTGACATACCTAGTTAAAGTGCCGAAACTCGATAGTGCGGTCTAATCTATAACTGCTCACGTTTGGTACTATTTTCTAACTAAATCTTACTGACACGAAAACGACGAAAGAAAATGATGAAAAGAACATTTTCTCATACAAAACTACGATTAAGAATTTGAAATTACACCTGATTAAAGAACATATTTAACAATTATTATTCACTCAGATATTCCACAATAACAAGAGCAATGCATTAATTATGTCCACTTCGAACAACAGGAGAACGGGACAACAGTTTACGATAATTGTTGCTCACTACAATACAATTATTTTTATGGTTTTTATCTGGGTTTATTTAATTATTTTACTAGCCCGAAGTTTCAGAAGCTTTACAGCAACCATGGCCACGTGGTGACCGTGGTGTTTACTCTAATGAGTAACATTCGCGTAAACTTAAGCACTTGCTTGGGTGTGGCAACCCATCTATCTTAGCAAGTAGCTTCGATTATCCAAGGGTAGGATACGAGACGACATTAGGCTCTAGACATTAATCAAATCAAGCCCATGTGAACGTGGCCTTTGGGACCAGTGGAGAATATAATCATGTGAACACATCCTTTTTGTCATATTGCACTTCGTCAATTCTAAATATTTATTACCACTAGAGTAAGACAATTCTCTACTTGGTGACTAACAAACATTTTATTTTATTACAGGACGTGGACGGCTGCGTGGTAGTGAATCCTGAGCATCTAACGAAGGGTACTGGGGGCGGCACGTTCGCGCGGATGGTCGTCGCCAGTCACGAGGACAATCCCCTTAGTATTGCCGCGCAGATCCTTCGTATATAAGATTCTTTTATAGTTTTTAAATATATAATTTATAAACAACAGCCTTGTTGTATTCGCCTCCCATCCATAAATGTAAGAGACTTTTTTATGACCTGAACTTATGTTGTGGAAGCAAAGAGAAGCCCAATACAGCTTCACCGGATTGCGCTGAGCGCTCATCGGGCGACGAGGACTCATAGTTTTGAGGTCGAAAGGCGTGAAACGACCTCCAACTCTCCCGCAGACGGGAGAGGTATCGCGATATGACGTCAGGGGAGGCTTGCGCGCGGTATCTAAAGTGGCCTCAGCGCTGATGTGAATGTTGGCTCATGGAGAGGATCAAGACCGGCCATTTTCTTTGGTTCTTCTGACTAGGAAATATAACCTATGGATCCACTTAGGATATTGGACGGAAACGTAGCCCTGATATAAGGGCCCTTATTATATACATACAGGTGTTTTCTAAGTGCACGGTCACCCTTATCTTTCCTAGAGTAGAGTTTTCCAATTTGTGCGCCACAGCGCCGCGAGGTTTCCTCCGCAAATAAGACTTAGCAATCAGAACCAGCTATCGAAAATATCTAGGAAGATAAACGAACACGAGCTTGTGGTGTAACATGGATGTGAGATGGAAAATTTAGCCAACGTTCATCATGTTTCTGTTATACAACAGTTGCACCCTGCTATTCTTGTCTGCATCTGATCGTAGCTAAGTGTAGGTGTATCGTCGGTTTTCAGGATAAAACTCAACCTGGAAACCGACGACCATCCGAAATAATTATTATAGTTTTGAGAATTGGCAGAGTCTGTCATGAACATGTTGATGGTCCCAGAGGAAAGCGACGCCTCCTAACTCACCCTCGGGAGACGCGAGTGAAAGATACCTTTTTCCTATGTTGAGTTAAGAAGGTTAGTCAGTTCTTACCGTCTGTGGAATACATATACCCTCTGCAAGATGCAGGTGTGTACAAACTTGATTGTCGCTGTGGACTCTCTTATACAGGACAAACTAAAAAGTCGCGTTAAAGAACATAGAGCCGATACTGAACACCGACGTGTTACAAAATCTGCGGTCTGTGAGCATGCTGAAGTTGACCTCCGCCAATACATTAGATTTGATAAAGCGCAAATCCTCCCTAAGGAACACCGATTCCTTCCCAGGATGATCCGTGATGCTATTGAAATTAAAAAACCTCCAAATTTCCATAGACAAGATGGCTGGAATCTTCCCTCTGCTTGGAACCCAGTGGTAAACGTAATCAAATAAAAAAGTAAACATAACAAACACCTCAATACAGCAAAATATAATACGTACTGTTTGCGTTAATCGGAACTGTTGGAGTTAAATAATTAAATAAACCGCGACAGAATCCGTACAAGTAATTTTATTGTAATCGCTCTCCATTTTTTCTTATGCCTCCAAGCCCATAAAGAATAGTATAACGATTTCTCTATATAAATTATAAAATTTCCAAATCAGTAGTACAATGGTTTAAATACGACAGCTTAAGCTGCTCAGATGCGCAAGATTCATGCAATAATGCAAACTGATTCACAGTCAACACGAGGTGTGAAGAGTAACTAACACCAGGGTGTATCCCATTTTGCTTAAACCGGGCGCTTTTATATTGAAATTTTAGTTTTGTTCAATAGAAGCTAATTTTGTTGATAAGTTTTAAGTCGATTTCTTTTCTAAATTACCAGCCAACATGATACAGTATCTTTAAGGAAAGATACCTCAGCCAATTTTGTTGTACGATCTGTGAAATTCTCCACAACCCGAGGAATTTCGAGGAACCTCGAGAAATCATGAGCCCTTGTGTTTTGTTGGTTTATTAAAAAAATGCAACCATAATCGAAATAAAATAAAACAATGGAAAACATGTCCTTCTAAACGGTGTTGAAAGCGTTCTTGTTTATGGTAACTACTTGTAGAAAACGATATACACGAAATAGGACAACCACTGCTGATATCTTTGAACCATCAACATCTACCTCTTCTGCTTAAACACCTCAGCGAAAGGTAGATACCTACCTGCTTCCCCAGTAGTGCCAGATGAATCCGGCTGTAGACAGTAACTGAAATATGAATGTAGTAAAGCAATGAAACTTGACGCAAGGAGCTTACACATTTTACTTGTGTAACTTTTAGATCTCTAGTGATTAAATTTGTGTTGGAAAACCCAAAGAAACTTCTTCCCTGTTAACGTGTTCTGAGAATTTTGTTTCTTTAGTACAATAATAAATGAAATAGCACCCTGAGAAAAATGGGCAGGTACTGCCTTTGGGGTTCGCTTGGTCGTCTTGATAAGGATACGACCGTGTTCTCGGAACAAAGTACCTACATAACATAATATAAACCCGAGTATCGAGTCGCGTGGTCTCTTGAATGCCTCCAAATTACCTACTTCCGTTAAACTACATATTATTGGTTTTATTTTCTATTTAACGATTTCATAAATAAATTACAGAATGGAAGTACCTACCTACTACATAACATGGCCGTCTGTCTGCCAATAAGCTGTCTAAAAATATTCATTAATAATCCAGGATTAAGGATCAGCACACGAAAACAAGATAACGCGATCGGAAGATAACACGTAAAGTCATAACTTATTTACTCAAGCAAATCTAACATTGTGATAGTAGTCACAAACGTAGTTGCATCTCCAGTACTCTCATATATTTTTTCAGGAATTGACTAATTAAACAAATGCTTAGGTATCCTTTATTACACCTAGGCCTTTCTTAGTATGATAATGCTGAGGCCTTCCTATGCATATAGTATGTGTACGTAAACACACTTCAGAATGTACACTATGCAAAATGATAAATGTGGATGGCCCAAATTTCCAACGATTGCTCTTAAAATTAGGTAATGATCGATATGAGTATTTATTTGTGGTAATGCTATCGTCCGGGTCAATGTCGAATCACAACAACGTTGACACAAGTGTGTTTGTTGTTAAGTTTGAGACTGATAAGAAATATGCATCATTTGTATTTTGTCCTTACATATCTATCATTGAAGCTACCAAGCAATGACCACAATGTGGTGTATTTTCTGGACCAATTGAACCAAGATTACTCCCCTTATAAGAAGAGAGGACTATGGTCAAAAGCCGGATAGGAACAACCCATTGCGGTGCGGTCACTACTGAGAAATTGTTTAGCCGTCGAGTGCCCTGAAACTTGCTGAGGTTCTCTCGTGTGTGTTTATCTGGTATTCGGCGCTATCATGTGTCACAAGTCCTACATCATTAGACCGCACCTAATAGTGTAAACAGCGCAGCGCGCAAAGGCGTTTCTCCGATTCCCAAAAAAAACAAAAAAAAGGTGTTGTAGGTTCAAAGATTTATCGTCATTTGGTTATAAACTATAGATTTTTGTCCTCATAAGTATTAAATAGGTGAAAGGTAATGTTAACTAAAACGGTACACAATTGCGTAACAAGTTTATTGAAATTATAAATTTTAACATGCAAAAGTGTTAAAAGTTAATTAGTAATATCGCCCTTTAAAATTCTTTAAAACATAAACATGTACAGATTATGCTACGTATATCGAGTCGTTTAATGACACGATGCCCCCGGGGCCGGAGCGCAGCGCCAGCTGCAGCCCCATGCACGGGGAGTTACCAGTAGCTTTGCGCATCACAGGATCCGACGCCATGCGATAACTGAAAATTATTGAAAATAATATTAAAGTCTAGTCACGAATTCATTAACAAATCAATAATAACTGTAAAGGAAACTGCATACTTAAGGCGTGCCAGTGCCAGTAGGGACAATAGGACATGCCTGTTAACTTATCAGGCCTTATCAACCATCAGGGGGGTTAGAACTGTGTACACTGAGTTGTGAACTAAAGAAATAAATATTTTTCATTTATATTTTAGGTTTTATAAAACTCAAGTTAAATATCATATTTTACTTGCATTCACGTGCCAACGCGTCAACACGTCACTTAAACGCTGGCCACACCCTTGCTTAATGTCTTATCTCGCCTACCCTGCAGCCGAGTGTAATTCTGCGTCGGATATACCAAAAAATAAAATAATTAAGAGTTGTCTCGTTAAAATATCACTTCCTTATCCCTACCTTCTTAAGGTTTCCAGTGGTTCAGTGTTTCTATTATGGATACCGGTCTCTGGATCAATAGTTGTAAGAATGCACCTAAAACGAAAACGATTTGATAATACTTTTTTTCACACAACAAGTGTGTGAAAATTTTAAGATAAGAATTCACTCCAACCCGGCATCCGTGGACTGATGGCAATCAGTGCCGCCTCCGGTGAGGTGCCCCGGAACAACATCATCAGGTCACCTCGACGGCTAGTCAGAAAGGGACCGACACCACCTCTACAGATGGGGATATCCCGCACCAAAGGTCAAGCCCACCAACTTTGAGACAGGCGGTGAGGTTCCCTTGCACCGTGCTCAATGCAAGCAAAAAAAAAAAACCCGCGTCTCTTTGTTCTTTTGTCCCCTTATTTTTGTCTTCTTATAAGAAGGGTACAAAGAGCACCGAGCCCCTAGGTTCAATTGGCTTCGCCCGACGTGTCTGGGTCTCCCCAGACTACTGAGCCACACCGCCACAACAGGTGTGAACCGCGGTGGGGCTGTTATGTGGCACCTACTTTTATATGTCAAATAAATGTATGCTTTCTTTAATTGTAATGTGTGTTACCTTACCTAGTACAGGGCTTTATGACTTCAAATATGTTTTCATTAATTTTAACATATTTCCATTTATCTTCTTCATACTCTTTGGCACCACTAATAATGAAGTTCCCTCGAAAGTTTCGATGAGTCACAGAGAAACCTTTGAGACGAGTATTCAAGTCATCCACGGAGGCCTCGTTTATTAAATTGTACGCCAGCTCATCCGGCAGCGCCCCCTACGTGAAAAGGAAGTAAAAATTAAAAACGCAGGTGCTAGTTGACCAAAGAATTTATCTTTGGCCAGTCTGTGTTAACAAAGTAGAAAACGTAGCAATTCACTCCGGTCTCTAAACTATTTATTTGAGGTCTCCTCGCGGTTTTCTCTGCGTTACTTCGCTCCTATTAGTCATAGCGGCGTGGTCTATAGCCTTACTCAATAGATGCGACTATTCAACACAAAAAGAACTATTCAATTTGGGCTAGTCATTCCTGAGATTAGCGCGTTCAAACAAACAAGCAAACTGCAGCTTTATATTATTAGAATTGATTTTCACGTAGAAACAAACATTACCGAGTCACCCTTTAGGAACTTGAAGACTTTGACATTACCAGCCGGCCGCACACCGCGGCTTTCTTGTGACGCGTAGTACACCAGGCGGAAACTAGCATCGGGTCGATTCAATAGTCTGAAAGATATTTTGTTATAATTCTCTGTTGTGTTAAGTAATATTCACTTTCTAATGAAAATAAACTGTGAATGTCAGCTCTAGTGTTCGGTACTGGGGCTTACTCCTTAAGAATGAACATGTTTCTAAAGGCGCAAGGGACGTCAGCGTGGTCAAGCGTAAATTTCGGTGGCTGTTTAACACGAGTTTACTCCTTCATCATCATCACCACCATCATCAGCCCCTATCGCTCCACTGCCGGACGCAGGCCTCTTTCAATGAACGCCAAGACAACAGATCTCCTGCTACACGCATCCACCCCGGACTTACTCCTTATACATTTTTATAACACGCGCCTTAAATAGTTCCTTAAGGAGTAAAATCGTCCAAAATTATGATTGAAATTAATTATAGTACAAATTATTCAATAGACGAATGTAAAGTTTTCATGCAATGAAAAATTGATGCACATTACTTGGAAAACCATTCCTTCACCTCCTTGCCACAGTCATAAACAGGCACCTGCATACTCCATACTTGTGCCTTCTCAACTTTACCTACGGCGATTACCTAAAATGAATTCATTAATTTGTACTATTTCATTAAATTTTATCTTCTAGGTAATTTACCTCTTTTTTTTAAGCAACTAGAGCCACTTGGCGACTATCGACAGCCACTAACATCCGCACAATTAGGCAGATGGTTTGACCTCCTTCACCCCAATGAGAAACCGGAAACTCACAAACCACACGACAGTATAGCTCAGTTTACGGCAGTATCATGTAAGGAAGACACCTGGTCGCTCCGGCCCGACACAGCAGCAATGTAGCAATTACAATACCTCTTACACGTTCCGTATAATTAAATAAGCCACGATCAAAAGATACTTTTAAAAAGATAATAACAAGCAGTAGGATATATCGTAACTACCCATGGCAACAGATAACAAAAGGGTAGAGGTAGATCTGAATTAATTTCATCTCACCGAGATTACATTAGCAACACAGTGAGAGAGATGTCCTTATAGTCTATACCTCTGCCAAGTTGATGTACACCGTCTCCATATCTTTGTGTTTCAGTGAGAGAATAGAGTTCCTAACAGTCGGTTGGACCAGCAGCAGTTCAGGATAGGCTCTGGCTGTTATGAAATTGTCCTTCTCGTCTACTACCATCAGCACCCTGTGCAGACAAGTGTGAATTAATGTTGTAAGGAGATAATAATACCTTCTGAATCTGTTAATTTGTAAACTATAACACTAAACTAACACCACCCAAACTCTACAACACATTAGTGTGATGTCATTCTTCGTCTACTGCTGCACGCACGCAGGTCTCTCAATGAATTGCAGGCTGCTATAAAATATTGTGCATTAACCAGTGGCCTAACTATTTCGTTTGGGTCGCGTGCCAATTATTTTAGGGGCCCTCTGTATCTCTATACATTTTTATAGTACAGGGGACAGACGAGTAATCGATGACTGTCGAACACTATCGACGCCAACAGGCATCCGCATTTCTACTTTCCTCCTCCCCTCCAATATGCCACTGGCTACTCACAACCCGCACGAAACGCAACAGCGTAGCTGTCGCCTTACGGCGGTGTCATCTGAGCGAAACGCACCTCCCCGGTCGTGATGCAATGCACGACCTCTATGAAAATATATGATAGACACTTGTCAGACCAGCCTGTGGCACTTCGCTCTTGTGCGCCCCTGGGCACAAATCTACACTGAAATAAGAAAAGCGTGGCTATACGTTACCTGTCTCTCAGCCAACCGTCCTTCAAACCAATGGGTGAACATTCAGCCGTAGACAAAGTTATCGGGGCACACGATTTGATAGGGTACGCCATAAGTGCTTTAAGCGTGCCAACTTGTTTCCATTCCTTGGGTAGTGCAGGTCTTTGAAAGTGCTGGTAACACTTGTAAGCGCAGTACGCACCTCCTACAACTCCCACAGTAGTGACCGCAGCCGTCACATAAGGAGCTAGAAAATCTTCACAATCAATCACCAAGTTTATGAGTTATCTTCATAGTATAAGCAACAATATTGCCAGGTTTCATCGAAAACCGCTAAGTAGTTTTGGCGTGATCGAGTGACAAACATCCACACAAACTTTGGCATTTATAATATTGTGTATAAATATTCGATACTGCATAGGTAATATGAATCCATCTAATGTGCTACAACTGTGTACCACGTAAAAGTATATTGCCCGTTACTAAGATTTGTGAGCTGCTGTATTCGAAATTTGGCTAGCAACCACTAAATGAGTATTGACTATACTCAAGGCCTTCTTGTATGGACATTAACTATTGTAAGTCGATGGACGGCTCACCTACGGCGTACTGACCTAAGCAAGTGCAGTAATTGACACTATACGCTGAGAGTTAAATTTTCAAAAGTAACACATTTTATGATAAATTAACAGAAAAAATGAAATTTGTTTCCGTATCTATCGCGATTGATGCAAATGTGAATAGGGTACTACACGACAGAGTCGTACTACTACACGACGGAGTCGTACTACTACACGTGGCAGTCTTATTACACACGACAGAGTCGTACTACCACACGACAGAGTCGTACTACTACACGAAGGAGGCGTGCGTTTCTGGCATCTAGTTACTCATGAGTCATGACTTATGACAATCATAAACATTAACTTTCCGACCCGTCTACGCGTTGCAGTGGCCAAACAAAAGAATACTTTCGCGGTCATTAATTTAAATAAAATATAGCTTATATTTTTAGTTGGACAAAGTGTCATGTAACAAACACAATATACACATCGCACACACATCGCACATCTATGAGAATTTTCATTAAAATCTGTCACGTAGTTTCGGAGATTAGCCCGGATGCTGTGTTAATCGGAAAACACTTTAATGGAAAAGACATTAGTTATTGCGTTATCGGAATGCGTAATGACTTTACAACGGGATCAATATTGCCGTTTATTGTTGATTTGATCGATGGCCGATAGTTCAGTTGGGCTCATAAGTAGTATCACCTATCACGAGGTACCTAAGTAATGCAATTAAATTGCAAAAACTCTTTATCATATACACAATGAGGGAGACTCATGTCAAGCCGAGAACGTTGTCCAGCTAACAATGATGATGGGCTAATCAGTTTCATTTAAACTTTACGGTTGGACAACTATCGGCCCACTACTTATCTGTATGGCGCTGCTTGCACGCGCACGCACTGCCGATTGTTTATCCAGCCCACAGTCAAATCAGATCAGAAAAAATAATTTACTATGGTCCATAAAAATTGTATCATCTCGACTCAGGGATTAATTAGTAATAGTTACTATCATAATTAACTCTTACGTTATTAATAAAAGTATAATCTCTCGGCTCTTGGAATATCACATAGTAGGTATACGATATCGTGAGTAGCTGACTATTGTTGGGTGAGTGCACCTAATGCAAAGTGTGTGCGCTAGCCATAGTGTCTTGTATTTTTTTTTTCGAAGGAACCTACTACTGGTTGGCGCCGCTATTGCTCCCGCCTCTACAGTTCAACGGACTGACCATAGTGACTATGTTATCTCTATCTCGCGAGCAGCACAACCCGAAGCAACTGTCGGCCGGTACAAATGTCTGCAGTGTGCGAGTGCTCTCTATAATTTGTGAATGCTGGTTTGCGGAAAATCAGTTTGGCCTAGACTAAACTAGAAAATACTAAGAAACACAAAATTACAGCAGGACAAACGTCGTGTGATTTCTATTGATACAAATACTCGTATATAATAATGCTATCCTCCACGAATTTCGGCTACAGCGGCACTCTATTCCTTCATTCTCCTGTTAGGACGGCAACCCGACACGACTGAAGAGAAATCAGGCGCAGGACCAACGGCTTAACGTGGCACAGGGGTGTCACGCCGGACAACCACCAACCCCGGACTGTCATTAGAATTTGAAAAATCCTAATAGGACTTCATGTATGGTCCGAACGGGGATTCGAACCCGGTACTTCACGTCTGAACATGCTTACCACTAGACCACGAGGTAGTTATATATAAGTATAAAATTTTATTTTAAGGTAAAATTAGATAGTATTTGAGAGTATTCCAAAAATAAATTTTGATTCTTAATTAACTTTCAGTCAAAATAAACCTAATTTATTTACAACATTTTACCTTTAGCTAACTAGCAGATTAAACTACTTAAAAGAAGAACTATACAAAAAAACAACTATTATAAGACGAAGAATAGGATAACAAAACAAGGCTGATAGAATTGCTTGAACGATTATAGAGAGTTCTGGTAATTTGTTAAACGCATGTCAATAACGATGGATGCGAGTAGCAGGAGATTGAGTCGTCATTGAGCATTCATTGAGTCACCTATTTCCAGCAGTAGCCCGATAAGGACTAATAATGATAATGATGATGATGTCAAGAACGTATAACTGTCTTACTAACAAGGGAATACCGATTCCTTCCAGGGATGATCCGTGAGGCTATTGAAATTAAAAAATATCCAAATTTCAATAGAGAAGATGGCTGGGTTCTTCCCTCTGCTTGGGACCTAGTGGTGAACGTAATCAAATCAAAAAGTAAACACCAAAGACAGCAAGATATAGTAAATACTGTTTTGCGTTAATCGGAACAATCAAAATTATAATTCTTCGGGTGTAAAGCTTCTGAAACGTCGGGCTACATAAATAAATAAATAAATTGCGATAAAATCCGTAAAAGTAGTTTTATTGTAATGTCTTATTGAGTTTTACTCATGTCATCACAGATACATTTATAAAGATACGTAAATACGTAGTAATACAAACAAACTTTGCAGTGTACTAACATTATCTACTATTTTTTAAATAAGAAGGTTCTTTCCTCTTATACAAAAAATGCCACTTACCCTGGTGAGACATGGCTAGGTTTCCGCTTTTTTTTATTTTCAATAATATTTTGAATTTGTTCGTTTTAAATTGTAATATATTTTCAAGGTCAACCATGAAATTAGACGAGCAATACGCGTTGACAAGACACTCACTACCAGGCATATAAATATTATATATGCTAACAGGTTTGACAATCTTAACTAGCAAACAAGAAATTAATATAGTATAATACGACAAATTAAAGTACACCGTTATGTGTTTGAATTCTGCATTGCTTTAGCGTATTTTTAAATTAATAGTATTACTAAACAGAAATTTGTGATATTTTGATATGAGATGTCATTCTTAGAAGAATATTTAATTATACAAAGTCACTTTTGCCACACAGGCGCTGAGATATTATTTGATTATAATTTAATTATATATACATTTATTTCTACATCATTTGTTATTCATCTTTCCTATACATTATATATACATACAATATATAGGAAAGATGTTACTTGCCCAAACATGGATAAAAACAATGCTTCCATAGAATAGTTCGCCTGTTAAAGTTATAGTATACCAACTATAAAAAAAATTACTTAATTCAAATATTTTTTGAGCTTGCAACATTCTACGAACGTCATATTTTTAAAATCGCAACCGTACGAAAAAAATTCGCCGGTGATGTGCGTGGGTGTCTTATTTATTTTTAAAAATGTTATCGTGTAATTTGTGTTTTTTTCCACCTAAGTTCTTGTGCTTACAAGGATTGTAATTTAGGAACTGAGAAAAGACTCTGTAAACTGTTGTTCTCTGTGATTTTAACATTTTTAATGTAAAAATGTTTTAAAAGAAAAAATAAAGTGTTAATCAATAAAAAGTTGTTTTACTTCTCCAAATCTCAAGTTCAGAGGGCAACACCTGTCTTTCCTACTTCAGTCTACGAGATATATCTCTATTCCTACATAATACATAGTATTCTGTGCTCACTAATACGTTTAATTGCCATATAGTTTGCGGTATTGACACACTGACAACAAAACATATTTCAAATTACAATACAGCGGGTATTACACAGGACAATTTCTCGGGTCCTGCAGGCCGACAGCCCTTAAACTATATTGGTTTTTTAAACTAATTGCATTACTCTATTGTATTTGCAGCCGACGACGCAGTAACTGACACAGGGAGCCGCCTAATAAATTAAAGGATAGAGTAGCTGTGAA
>JAFELO010001127.1:566168-606087 GCA_017140195.1 Eumaeus atala
ATTATTTAGTCTATGCTATTACTATATATTTTATAAATTATATTCAGATGTAAAACAAATGGGAAATATTTACAGTGCCACTACTTATTCTTTTTCTTAAGACGGTGGTCCAGCCTAAGTTTTGTATTTAATACAACTAATTTGCGTATAATATACATTAATCAAAAAATCTTAACAACTGAGACTATTTATTTAATAATTTATCATTCAGACTTCTAGACTGCGAGCTAAATTACGTTTCTGTTAGAAATATTTTCGAAATTTCGAACCACGTATGTAATAACTCACAAGCTGATGAAAGGCTTGACTACGCATAATCTCTTTAGGATTCCTTAACAAAAGGGTTTCCCTATTACTAAGATACTTACAACTTTGAATTATGGATCAAGTTTTATTAACTTTAACTTTTTAATATAATGTTGAAGGCAAAAATCAACATACGTTAACAACTCATTTTCATAACAATAACAACACATCTTCATGTCAGTTTCTTAATGGGGTAGGCAGCTTAGAGATAGGATATAGATAAAAAGAGATGCCACAAGCAGTTATATGACAGCGGTTGGCCGTCTTGTCGAATATAGAAGCAATATGAAATAATGAAAATAACAAAAAAAAGGTATAGAGAATGTACTACATTTGACATCGCTTTCGTCGTCTTTAACGTCCGCGTTTCAGGCTATCTTCCCTTTTACATCTAATATGATAAAATAATGTTAAAACGCGGCAGTTTAAGTCGAAAGTGACATAGGAAATGTGGTCGTTTTTTTTTCATTCGTTTCTCTGTACACTATTGAACACTGCTTTCTCTTCCTCCTTCTCTATTAACCAGGACGGCCCCTCGCCGTCATATAACTAACTATGGCATCCCTTTTCCCTCTATAATACGGTGACCATGGTTAAGATCCATTCGTGTGGCAGGCAAGAAGAAACAAACTATTTTTGACAATGACAATTGACAACTACGCGGCCTGTCGGAAGTCGTAATTAGGATGTTAATTGTCACCATACAGACTAGTCAACGTGTAAATTCTGTTAAATATTCTTTCCGATTATAAAGCAATAATTTAATGTAGTAAAATTTTACTGTTTTCTAAATATCTTTAAAATTAAAATATGTAAATAGAAGTTTTTGCGGGACAGCATTGTAACATAAATCTGCTTATACATTTTAACACAATGGTTTTATTAGAAAATAAAGAGGTAAATTTTGTACTAGTCGTGGTTATATTCGACGACTTTAAATTAACAATTTAAACTCTATGCTGTTTATTTGTTTTTGTAATAATTTCAGTTCTTGGCCGAGCTTAGCAAATTGTTCCAAAGTGCACGTTCATCGGGATCAGTCACAATGACGATGAAAAGATGTAAGCATGGGTCTTAACATATTTTTCTTCTATTTTCTTGCAACTCTCTAGTTGTGAATTACATTGCATTTTATTTTACGTACATTGTATTTTTATTTGTATCCAGACGATGGAAGAACGAAACCATTGCCGCGCGATGGTAGTGCTGCTGTTAAGAATCCAGAATACAAATGTTTACTGAGAGCTCAATCGAAAAGCAAAAAAATATCCACCGTTGTAAACCACAGAGATGTAGAAATATTTACTACAGCCTACTCAAACTTACTCAAGACAAGTGTTAATGGCTTGAAACGTTTAAAGAAACCTAAGAAGAAGGCAGTGGCTACTCAATAGTAGTGAATATGCTAAGAGACTGAAATAAACCATAATATGTCTAATAAATGACTGCACATGTTTAATGTGAAATGGATGTTACATCACTGTGTGCAGCTTTGTTCTGGATGCCCATTAAAAGTGCTCTTCTCTTTCTTAAGATTTGAAGAGTTGGAATCTTGTCTTCCAAGCTGGTGACAGTTACGCATGTTACTTTAAGTGATTCTTTATACATGCCTAAATTACATATTCAAACAAGATTTACTTTTGTTTTAATTTTTTGTGTGTAGTTATTTTAAAATGTCTTGTAACTCAGTTTGGTTCAACTTAGCCTACTACAAATGTGAAACATTACATTAGTGACTTGAAATTAAGAAAATTTAATCTGGTTTCTTTATACTCTTTATGGTTTTCAATGGGAAGATTGTTATATGTGCCACTCTGTTCTCTCTGCCTATTAAGGAATTGACTTGAATATGTGTTCTAGTTGTTATTTATAGTTTTTAGGAAGCAGGTCAAATATGCAAATATTGTGATATGTGGCATTTGGTTATCTCCGGCTTGCCATTATTGAACTGGTGTAAAGATGTGTTCTTATTTATAGTGTCCATTCTCTTAAATTAAAAAGTATTATAATTATTTATTGATAGAGTTGCATCTATCTGTCTGCAAAATGAAAAAATGATAACAAAAATAACATATGTACATAGCTACAGTCAGTATTTGCATAGATTAGTAGCAGTGTGTATTAAAAATATATGTATGGGGCTAGAAACACTCCCAGGTGTTGTCTACTATCTAATTAATGGTTTTGGAATGCATACAGTAGAAGTAAACATACCTTGGCTTTTATATAATTATTAATAATATTTTTCTAGATGAAGCAGCAGCAATGTGCCTGCGGCTTCATCTGGAAATAATGGTAAAGAATTATAATATACTGGTTTTCTAATGTCAACTGAATCAACCGAGCCTTTTGGCAGTTTGATCTAGTTGTATGGCTATTATTTCGATCATGTCTGAGAAGATCGAACAGAATGCTGATTTGTATGTACTTACTACATTTGCATCAGTACTTCATGTAACAATTGCTCAAAGACACCAATTTTTTTTTAAATATGTGTGGCTCATGTTTCGCATATACTTTCTAGACACCCTTTTTGTTAAGCTCTAAGAAATATGAATACCAAGAGGTTTGGAAAACATGCAACAATCACTTATATGTGAGAGTAAAGAACAAATAAATTCATTTTGTATTGAAAGAATACTACCAAATACTATTATAGTTAGAATAACTTTCACTTTTCAATGACAGGTTTTCCTATTCCCTGAAATTGGAAACCTTATGTGAGCCTAAAATTAGTCTTGTTTTATAGCTTAATTGCCAAATAAGCAGTCTGAGCGTTTTGATGACTACCAACATCCATAGACATTCGTGTAATTATATGAGTTGCCCACCCTCCTCTCTTATGGGCCACCAAAAACTCGTTTATGTAGTAAGAAAGAGAAAATGGTCCCTGTAGGACCGGTATTTCCATAATAGTTCCTTGTGATCTCTTGATATTTACTTCCATCTTACGTGCATAACTATCACTTTAATGTCTCGGGTAGGTGTCACAAGGTCGACAGTTGTAGGTCAGGCTATGTTTTACAAAGATATTTTAGATATTATGTTGAATTCCTCGAGGTCACTGGCCAGTGTTCCAGAGGAGGTTAACTTGCCACACACCAACACTCCACATAACTGGTAACAACATCTGAGGACTTATCACATTATTAATTGATGTTTTCACAATACACATTTGTCTACAGGTTTAAGACGGTAATATGAATAAGTATTACTTTATTTCATATTTTTATTTTTCATAGGTTACACATAAAACAATTTACCTATTATAATTAGACCATAATATTTTAGTCTAACTAAAAGACTAAGGGTTGTTTTTACATGACAACTTCGGATGCACAGGTTTCATCTGGAGGTAAATAATCGTCGAGTATTGATTAACTAATTGACACTTTAATAGTGACATAGCTGAGTGGATCTCTAAAGATGTAATGCTGTACACCTAAAATAAAACTCTGTTAATTTGCTAAAAATTAAACTATTAATAACAACATATTCAACAAACTAACAGTTTTTTCCAAGGAACTAATATTTTAGCACATAATGATATCTATTTAGTTAGTTTTATAATATTAATAAATTTTTTGAAAGACAACATGCATTTGCTTTTAGGAACTACAGGGCTGTTTGGAGTATATGGAAAGAGGCTTTCTTCTTTACAATGGATGTTGTTTATGGTTTGTATATAAAATGTAATCCATCATTAAATAACAGTCTCTTTTTGTTATTAAAAAAAAAATAACAAAAACTTATATATAATATTAATAATCCGTATAATGCAATACAGACTAAAACACTTACTAATGTTTGAATAATGTTAAAAATATTTCTATTATCACCTATTACACATAGTCGACAGAATACAATACAATAAAATAATCGATAAACACTCAGATATAACAACAAAGCATGAAACAATATTTTTTTTTTATTATTATAACAATTTTTTTATCACATGATTACAAGATATAATATTCGAATATTTTAAAGCTTAGTAAATACTGCCACACTTTTTTCGCCAAACCAAAATCTAAAGCTAACAAGGTGTTCTCGTATTGCGGTTAATTAAGTTTCATAATTATTATATATTGTGTATAAATATGTGACTGCCAGGCACAGGCTCATAGCCATTTTAGTTATAGTTTTCTTTGATCGAAATAACATTTTATATGTCATTTTTATAGCCTATTTTTAAGTTGGACTAGTTACATATCTCTGAGAAATATAATAAAAATCGGTTCAGTAGTTTCGGTGATTAGCCCGAACAAACATAGTGAAACGAGAATTTTATATATTAGGATAGATTTATTGATGTAGTTAGGTTTGAGCACTCACGAAAATATACAATTACTATCTGAGGTTTTTCGATGTGAGTCGTTTGAGACAAGCATTCCTAACTTGTTCGTTGCCCAGCCGCTCGGCCTCGTGCAGCACGCGGCGGATGTCGTTGGTGCGATCGTGCCTGGCTGCTAGTATATACGCGTTGCTGACGTTACGACACGCGAGGTAGCACGAGATCTACATACAGGCATTACAAATATGTTTTTTAATTAGTGCATGCGGGAAAGCTACATATTACAGGTTTTTAACAACAATTCTAAAGCCAAATACATATCCGCATCATTGTCATGCAACGCATCTGTTGCATTCCTTTCTTTCTCCCCTCCAATGGGGCGAACATGAAATATAATTAATTCTCTTTCGATGATTAAGGGCTGAAGTATGATGTACGTCAGTTAAATCTTATGAATAGATTACTAGTATCGTGTTCTACGGTTTTCAAAAAGTGTTTTTTTATTTATTTAATACTTTTTCCATATAACATATTAATATAATGATAAATTTTCAGCTTATAAACTACACGCGCCCTGCAAAGAGATGTGTTGAAGGTGTTCCTTTGAACGTAGACTTACAAATCAGTATAATAAAGGCTTGTTTTTTTTAAATTAATGTATCGAGTTATGTCGAAAGTCGTAGAACAAAAGCTATCCATATGTAAGAGCTCCTACACGGCTGTCAACATACGTCAGGCTGAAGCGTGTATACACACAATACCTTGACGCCGACGGAGTGTATGTCCTGCACCAGCAGCTCGGCCTGCTCGTCGTGCAGCTGCCCACGCGCCTCGCACCGCGCCACCACCGCGCACACGCCCGCCTCCAGCACTTGCTCGCTCATCAGGCTGAAACACCCACACAACATTTACTAAGCAAGCATTATATCACTTGCTAATCATTATATTATAAAATATGTATGTTTACAAATTTTATTTCTATTTCAAATATCTCACAAGAAAAGTAACGCGGCGATCTGTATGTGTATACAAGCAAGAATTTCATTAGTCTATCGATTTCAACAAAAAATCAAAATATACACAATATTTATATCGAAAAATAAAGAAGTTTGAATGCATATAATCAGTAAATCACGCATTGAATATTTAAATGAGACTTTGTAAACAACATTTGATAGTATACTATATATATGACGTCACTAGTTCTTCGTATTTAGAACCACGTGACAAGAGACTATTTTAATGGGCTTTAATCAAGGCATCATTGTGACTCTCTATTTTACTCAATATCAATAACTCACTTGGCTGCTGTTTCTTTAGACGCTCGTATGCATTTAGCCAAAGCTTTGACCTCCATAAATCTCTCCGTGTTGACCAGATATTTGGCCACGTGCGTGTAAATGCTCATAGAGTCCAACTTGTGCTCGTTTATTATTCTGAAGATTTACAAGACTTTTAGCAGCGTAGAAGCAATGATAATAACGTATACAATATTATAAAATAAATTTAAACTATCAGTTTTATATAAGTGAAAATGTTTTGAGATCAATTACTGTTACCGACCACGTCATACCGGTGAGGCAAGTACAATCGCGACGCTGTCGGCATTAGATTCGTGCGAACGAAAAAAAGATTCGACACGACTTCACAGATGGCGCTAGAGGTAGCTAAACAATGCATTAATGTTAACTGAAGCGAAAATTTCATTAGACATAACTTGAGATGAGAAAGTTACACAATTTCTTTTATGTCGGCACTCCTAGAATGACACTATTTAATTTTATATACAACTTATTTGTTTATCGCTTAAAATCTAAAGTGGTGACCAGTTTTCAGCAAAAAAGTAAAATCGAAATCATTTATAATTTTCTCAATCTTATGATTATCATTCTGTATAGTTGTCAAACTTGCCTAAATGCTAAGTTGAACCCTTCTTCAACAGTGGGTCCGGTGGCTAACACGACTGCAACAATTCTAATTTTGTCCGTCGTCGATCCAAAGAGGGTCAAGGGCCTCAAGCCGTCCGCCTCTCGCCTGCTCTGCACGGGTATTATGTCGCTGAACACCGTCTCGCTGAGTCTGCCCGACGCCTCGCACTCCGCTAAATATTTCGCCAGCTCCATTTGTCTCGAAACCGTAGTTATGAGGTTGTCAATTGTGCCTTTATCCAAGTGAAACTGGAGTGACTTTGGATCATTGATCTCTGAAAGACACAAATGCACGTTTGACTTGGGGAGAAAGTTGGTGAATTTGTGTGCGTTACGAAAACGAGGCCAACTGAATTTGGAAGGGAGATACAAGTTTGTGAAGATAGAAAGAGAGATAGAGTTACTTTTTATATATTACTGTAGGTGCAAGAGAGAGAAAGGAAGAAGGATAACTACAGAAGATCTACTTGTTGTACTTTGGTGGCACACTGGTATTTTTTTTAATATACATCATATTTTCAAATGCATTATATGTTTACTTAGTTAAATGTTTATAGTATATGTTTGCTTGTGTGTTTAGAAACCACTGATCAGATTATGACAAGTCTTTGTTAGGCTGGCCACGAGGGTCGTTACAGCGCATTGCGGGGGCAGGTAATAGACGTAAGGACATCATGAAATAAACGTAAGCTTATGTTTTGTTTGTTATTTTTCTACAGACCAATGATCAATATTATAACAAACCAACAGGGAATTATATTCTGTAATACTAAACACAATCATTCATTTTGTAGCCAGCTTTGTATCTCAATCATTTCCAGACAATCTTATCATGCGAATTTCTAGTTGTTGGTGTGCGCGCATCATAAACAATCAGACTAACTATAACCCACAAATGTAAAAAGATACTTTAAAAAATCTAGTTCTTCTTAGTGGTTACAGCTTAGTAATACTACAAAATAGAGATTTGTTGACAATACTCACTGGTAGCGGCGGGCACACAGTGCGCGAGGTGCGCGAGCGCAGAGGACAAGTGGTGCTGCCTGGCGTGCAGCGCGGCGCAGGCGCTGGTCTGCGGCGGCAGCGCGCGCGCGTACAGCAGCGCGCACGAGGCGGCGGCGCGTGCGTGCTGCGCCGTGCGTGTCTGCAGCGCGTATAGCGCCTCCAGTCGTCTGCTGGTCTCTAGCGTGCGGCACACGTGCATTATGTACTCCTATACCAAAATATAAAGACTACCATTACAATTATATTTGGAAATACTTATTTAACGATACCCTATAAGACGTACGTCATATGAATGCAAATTCAAAATTTCGTATTTCATTATGTCAGAAATTATCGGGTCTTTGCTATTATTATATCGGTAATTTTATATATCATTTCTAAAAGAGCTTCAAGCATCTGTGCCTTAATGAAATATGAATATTTTACCTTTTATTGTGATCGATGGCAGATCGCCCACACTATGTTTAAAAAAAGTAACTTCTTTTCTTCACTTGTTTGAATAAGAAGATATAATAATATGACATTAATTTGATAACGTAAAACCCGACTTCTTTGAACTATGTTATAATGTACCAAACTATCAGTCGCGTTATCAAGACGAATCTAACGGCTCCTCATTAAAATTCGCAAATCCGTTCTGGCTGCACACATACTGGATACCCGTAAAGCATTACCCTCCGTCTGACGCAGTGGAGGTAAGAAGTGCTACACTAGCACGCGGGAATTAAAATATACAACTCGAAACAAAAAAACAGTTCGGCCCCTGGTATTGACGGCCGCAGCTGGGTAGGATCACTAGTATAATACGAAGAATACGATTTGTCACAATCCACCCACCGACCACATCTCCAGAGAGCTGTCCATGTCACCCATCGCCTTCAGCAGGTCGTCCGCCTTGTCCCTCCTCAGGCACTCCATGTACACGCTGTCCGTGAAGGTCTCCCGCTCGACCGCGTTCTCGTAGCAGTAGCGCATGACCTCGCCCAGGTCGCTGTGCTTCATGTAGAACTGTATGTTGGCGACGTGCGAGCCGTAGTTGCTCAGGTAGTACACGCACTCTTTGTAGAAGAAAGCGTCGAGCCTTTTCTTCTGGTGGTCCGGTTTGGGCTCGCTGTTGTTTCTGCGCAGGAGGCCCTGCGTCAACGACCTCTTGGGCTGCACGAACGCCGTCTGGAAGTCGCTGTAATCGCCTTGCTTGATCTTCTTGACGCTGGCCAGGGTGTGCATGATGTTCAATGCGGGCTCGGCCAGAGGTATTCTCTTCTTTGCGGTGTTCTGTGCTGTTAATTTTTCATTTGTGGTCTGTGAAATAATGAAAAGGTATCATATTATCAGAATCATAAATATCAATCATAGATAAAAAGAAATATTTTGCTTTGAGAAAACATTAATTTCAATAAAGCTTTTGCATTACATGTAACATCGATAAAACTATCTTTGGAACCTAAAACAGTATGGATTTACACCGGTACAGTCGGTTGCGATAATATCCGTGCGCTTACCTCGTCTAGCGGCTAGCTTTAGCGACGTGTTATAAATTGGGAGACAAACGAGCTATCGGAGACTTTTGACATCTACTGACGCCCATACACATCCCGATAATTGTCACGTAGATCCATTGCCCACCATTACTCCTCAAACCGCACGGAACATCAATAGAGGAAGAGCTGTGGTGCAAGCCGACACCTGTCTGGCCACTATGATACAACCACATTCATGTAGCTCATCGAGGCAACGCGTCCAGCAAGTTAAGGAGACCACATCAAATGAGATTTGCGTTAATGTTATCTCACCTTAATAGTTTCGGCCTTGTCCAGCAGCTGCTGGTTAACAGGATAGTTCAAGTCTTCCAGCATGCTTATTATCTCATTCAGTAAGGGAGGATTAGGGCGCGTTCGACCCTCCGACTGATTGCTGGACGACGCGGACCTCTCGCCCCGTAAGCTTTGCACTCTCCTACTGACGAACTGCGCCTCCGACGCCTCCGCCCCGTATTCCAGATCGTCGGGGACGTCGATACCGATGGGAGTATTTTTGAAGCAATGCGCAAATTTCCTCCTCGCTTCCTTGAAGCAGCCGGCCTTCAGGCAAGCCTTTCCCCATGCCGCCAGGACGCTGTTCCGCGGCAGGCCAGACTTTGTAGCTATTTCTAATGCCAGCTCCCATTTTTCCGCTTCTAACAGTGAACGAACTATTTGACCTGTAACAGATTTTGAATATTTTTACTAAATACATCTACTATAAAAAAAAAAAAAATGCTTTTATATCATGTTCATCATATACTGCTCGTAAGTAGTTCAATGAACACGAAGGCGGTCAACAGCTGCTATACGCAACAACGTCGGTCCTGAGCCTCATGTTCTTTCCATTCACTCATCCACGAAATGTCAGCCCATTAGAATAGGGAAATGAGGAAACAGAAACGTGCTACAACTACTTGTGTCTGAACATATACATTTCTTGATATCAAAATATTCGTGGACTTATCACACAACATTATTCAAGAATCTGGCCCCATAGAGGGACTACGTGCCGTAAGGAATTGGGTTACAAGTAGACAGACACTAGACAATCTCTGTTCATCCACTGCTAGTTGTGAGTAGTTTCTACAAACACTCGAGTAAAAAATTGACGATGATCGAGCTAAGGAAATACCTCTATAAATATGATATGTGTTATAGTTATAATGACTGACTGGGGTGCGCGCCGTGCTGCGGCACTAGATGGTGCGCCTGGTGCTGCACGAGCGCCGCCAGCGCGTCCGCGTGCGCCAGGCACCGCGCCGCATGCGCCGCGCCCGCCTCGCACACCGCCGCGCCGCCGCTTCGCATACACAGTAATGAATTATTTCAAAATGATGGTAATAGACAAAATATGACGATACGATTTTGTCTAACACATTACAAAAAAAACATCATTTCCTTGCCGAAAGCAATAAAGGTACAGAAATTTATGCCTTAATTTGTGCTTGGTCCAATAAGGCTATTTCCGTTATAAAATACTAGCAAGGAATCCGATAAAAAGTCAAAACAGTTTCGAGACCCGCAACAAATCAATATCAGAAATAGCGCCCGCTTTTGTGATTTCCATGATAGTGATTCAAATTTGATTGACGTAAATCAATGAAGTGAGATACAAAAACGAAGTTACGTGTTTTCGCCGGGTGTGCGCGAGTACAGCTCTGCGGCCGCCAGCAGAAGCGAGCGGCGCGCACGCACCAGCAGGCGCGCGTCGCCGCCGCCCGCCAGCTCTCGAGCCACCTCATCGCTGCGGTCTAACAGGAATCTAAAATATAGATGTCCGTTATATAAGCGTTTACTAAGCTATTTAAAAATGAAACTTAACAAAATCTTAATATTTAAAAATGAAACTCAACAAAAGCTTTCTAAAAATGAAACTCAACAAAATCTGAGATATCCTGCCGCGGTCATGGTGGACCAAAACCACTCCAAATCAAATAAGACCACGACTGAAGTAGTACCTGGTACTAATTTAAATTTATTCCTTCCACTGGCTATGAGAGAGAGAGAGAGAATATGTTTGCGCGCGCGGTCTCTCTTGCCTATATCTCCCTCTCAACTTCGTTTTCTTGTTTTTTCAACATTTTCGTCAAGCATTCACCAGCTTACTCTCAACTCAAAGAGTGCTTAAAGTAAAAGTTTTATTACAATAAGTAAAAAGAACTCGTTAACCTTGGGTAATCCAAATTGATAGAATGCATCTTCATAATCGTCAAACAAAGCGTGACGTTGGGCGTGAACTCGTAGCTGAACTCCTCCCGCACCGCCTCGTTCCTCTTTTGACTGGCGGACAGGCACCAGTCCAGGCAGGTCGTGCCGCTCGCCGCAGAGTCCGAGTGGCTGCTCCCGATCATGTTCTCCTGCTCGAACTTGGACTTCTTGTTCAATGTTTGCACGTAACAGTCGTCGCAGACGCGAAACTTGACGCCGGTGGGATACGAAGGCACCTAGACGTATCATATAAGATAGCTTTAACATTGAAGTTGTCGACGCCGGTGGGGACAATTGAATTATACTATCTCACTTTGTTACACCAATAGGTGCAATTTTTTCAGGTTCATTAAAACAGCCTAAATACATAGCACTCACTTGCATTCTACTCCTCGAGCACGCGTGACAGACGATGCGTCCGCAGCGGCGGCAGTGGTGCCGCCGGATGATCATCGAGAATATCGACATGTTGCACAACATGCACCTGTCCACGGAGTAGTCGTCCACCCACTGCGCCTTCGTCGGCACCTGCTCGGGCATCACGAAGGGTTTCGACGCCGCTTCTATGTTGATCGAGTCTATCGACTGCAGCAGAGAATCCTCGCACAATTTTATCGGGGGCGAACTGACGTGGCCATGGTTTTTCAAATCCAACGCCTTCTCTGCGTAGTACCTCAGCAATGCATCCACAGCATTACGCGATATGATGATCGTGTCGATACTTTTGATGTTGTAGTAGAGATTGTCGCCGTTGTAGTCAGTTCTTAGCTTCGGTGAGATTCTGTTTATGACATGAGTCAGCACATCGAGTTTACTGTTCATCAGAAACTGTTCGATCATCAGCAAAGGCTTGTCAATCAGATCCCAAAACAGATGCCTAACGTTCATCTCGATTTCCGTCATGATAAGAAATCCTATCTTAATATTCTCAAACGACTTCCACATTGCACTATGAGCGGTGATGAAATCGACGCAAACTTGCAGTATCTTGATGTTTCGTATTTTCGATATTTCGTTCTCTATCAAGCCCAAGCTTTGGTTGGCTGGTATCCTCGTGAGCAGCTCCTTCACCAGAGCCGGCGTGGCCTCGTTGGTATATTCAAACAGCTGCCTAAGGAGGTTCGATATTATTAAATTCTTCATATTCTGCGACGCGTTGTGCGCATCTGCCCATTCTAAGCATAGCTTAAACTGAAACGAATATTATAACTGAAAACAAAACTCAGTAATACTAAACGGCAATGTCACTCTTAAATGAGTGTACAGCTTGCACTCGGGAAGCATGTTTTATAGTGTAGGGGCAAAATAGAATACGGAGCCAATTGAGTTATCAAACTACCGACGCCCATTAACATCCGCACGTACAAACAACAAATCATAGTAACCAACGGACTACACTAACAGATATGTAGGAAGTGCGACAGCATCGCCTTACAGCGGTGCCAAGTGAGCGAGAGGCACTTCCCAGTTGCACGGCTCGGATTCGGCAGGACTACAGCAGTAGGACAACCTCTTACAAAAAATTATTTTTCTTCTGGAGGAGTCTACACACTTTATTTACAAACCACAATTTTATTTACAACTGTCTACAACTAGTACAAATCACAATTTTATTTACTGCTATATAATATTAGTTTCTTTACTGTTCCTGCACGTGCAGAAAAATGGAAAATAAAATTAGCTTGCGTCAAGTTGTATAATGTACGGAACAGTATCGGTCTGTAACTGCTAATACCGTAATTGCTGAAGCTTGGGTTTGCCAAGGTTAAATGATACGAATATGAATATGTACCTGGTGATTATCCATTAGTGCTTCGATGATGGTCTCAGGACTGTCTGTAGATTGTTCTAGGACCAGATACCAATGATTCTCGCCCAGTATAGATGATATCTAAACAAAGTGGAATGATTAATGATTCATAGTACAATCTGATATTATGGTCACATCTAAAGTGACACCCCTTAAAACTTTAGTTGGCTACTACTAAAGGCTGTAATTTTAGATGTCACTTGATGTGCCTGATAAACCACATAGTTCATTCGTACCTGTTCGTACAATGGTATTTTGACTATCCAGTCGGTACATTTTTCATACAGTCCCTCCTCTATTTGAGACTGGTCCAATGTAAAACGTAAATAATCTAGAACTTCCAAAGCGCCTTCAGCGGGCCAGCACGACAAGTTATTCAGAATCAAATCTAATTTCAATTCAGAACATTTGAGATATTGACAATATTTCCAATTATTGCTCACTTTGGGATTCGTGGCTATTTTAAACAGTATTAAGTCACGTAGGTTTGTCAAATTTGTGCTGCACAGTACCTGCCTCTCTGTTAGGGCATCAATAATTTTGAGACATTGTAGAATTTTACCAGATTCTAAAAGTTTGGGCATGTACGCGAAGAGTTTATCCAGGTCGATAATCGTGTGTAGAGACGCTAAATATTGGTTTCCGTCAAAGAGTACTTTTGTGCTCTCGAATCTCTCCAAGTCCATATATTTGTTCAAACATTTCGTTCGAGCATCAACATTCTGCTGCATAGCGCTATCGGACAGAGTGAAATGTATTTTTTTTATAATGTGTGCCAATACCCAGTTGTGTAAAGCGACATACGTCATACATTGCAAGTCTGGCGTGCGCTCCAAAGGTGAAAAGTTGGCGATTGGTTCCACAAACAGTTTCTCCTCGGGGTTTTTAAAGTCGTACACCACTTGAAGCAAATTATTGAAATTCTCTTCGGTGGCTTCTCTTGGAGTTGCAGCTAACGTGATCGACGGGCAAAAGTTTAGGATTAATTTAGGAATTAAATTGACATTTAACTTTTTACAAATCGGTTCCAAATGGGACACGGATAAGTCTTTGTTGTTCAATATATTTCCGAAAATGTCGTGAAGTTCTGTCTCTAAAATTGCGAAGTAAGGTTTCTCGACAGACTCATTTGCACGATCCTCTTGTTCTATCTGGGATACTGATTTTGTATAAATGTAGCATTTTCTTAAATAGTGAACCCTAGTTTTTTTATTGGTATGTCGCATCACTTCGCCAATGTTGCACAGGTCCTTATCAGAAACAGCCACCACGTTCATATAATTCTGATAATATTTTTGGTACAAGTTTTCGTCTAAGTTGTTTGCCGCGTTCGGATTTGTGATATCAGCTAAATCGAGACAGCATTGCCGCAGTTCTTTGGAGAGATGATTGAGTTTGCAAAATTCTTTATGCTTAATCGGTACTCTACAATCCGTTATTAATTCGCAAATATTGTTTACAAAATAAAAAGATTTCTCTGTGTTGCCAAATATTTCAAACGTAACACTCACGAGGTCTTCCACAAAGCGAATGTAATTTGTCTTCTTTACCGCAGTAACGTCTGTGGCGCTACGCACTTCGGCCAATTTTCTTTCCACTACGTTTATAAGTCCGTATGTGATTTCTCGATTGAGACCACTGCTTAGTAGAATATCGACAGCGTTTATGAACGGTGCGTTTTGATGGCTGTAAAGTTGTAGATGGGGGTGACGAGTGCCAAGCTCCATGATGTCGAACGAGTTGGGCGCCCTGTTGCACGTGAGGAAGCCTTCCACCAATCCCATCACTTCCGTGGACACCACAGACAACGCCGACAGCTCTTTGCTCGGATACCGCGACGTGTCTCTGTAGCAGATGATGTTTTTAATTTTATTCACTAAATGCCTCAGTTGTTCGGTGAACGCGACTTCGGTTGCTATCTCGGAATCAGAAAGGTCGAACATCTAAAACAAAAGACAAACTGTTATGTAATACAGGCTGTGCTGTTTCCCCTAGTAAAATATATCTATTCAAAAGAGGGAAGAATTATTGTTCATAAGATAAACGATATTTTTATGTTATATTAAAGGAGACATTTTTTCTACTACGGACGATATTATATGCGGCACATTTCGACTAAATCAGTTCGGTAGTTTTTTTCTAAAAGAGTAACAAACATACATACAAACGTTATTTTCTATGTACATGAAAATGTGTATAGGTTCATATTCTGTGAACTGTGTCAAATATATTAAACTTAGTTTTTTCGTTCTTTATAACGTGACCAGGGTTTCTACGTAGGAAATTGTATGCAAAAGTGTACGGAGATCTGTAAAAATTGAATAATTGAATAATCACTACAAAGCAAGGTACAGGTTTGACTTTCCCGAAACGTAACATTAATCGTTAACATAAAAATAAATTCTACAATTAAGACAAGACAACGTCAGCCGAGTCAGCAAACTTATCAATGAGTACCTGCTGCTGGCCCAGTGGCCTATCTGTAAGCGTGTTCAACTGCTGATCGTGATCCTTTAGGTCTCCGGACCAGACCAAAAAATGTTATAAGGTAACAAAAAAGCCAAACAGAGGACTTTTTGTCCGAAATCTGGTATTTAGTGTATCTCGAATTCGTGTGTTAGACTGCCGTCCCATCAGTATCAGGAATGAGTTAGTAGCAAGTGCGTATACTCTTGTGCTCTCTAATATGTCCTGCGCAGTTGGCTAGACATGGCCGTCGTAATCGAAATTCACCTATTTCGTAATACATTATTGTTAACTGTCCATGTTTTAAAAGCTAAATCATGGGGATATTCTGAATGTATGTATCGCTATTTAAGCATTACGGTGACGCTGGGCCATTTTGCATTGCCACCTGCAGCAGAGACTTGTCTTGACTTGTCCAGTGCTCGTGTGGTCACCCCACACCACGCTTATTTTTGTAACATTTCGATGCAGGCGAATTACGTAGAAGTGATAGCTTATCACAGGCACTAAGATTTCGTGTCATTGCGGGTATGGGCCGGCGCGCCCGTTCGTTTTCCTATAAAAAATCCCTTCCACCACCAACTCAGAGTGCAATACTGCATTGCAGTTAAAATATCAAGTATATCTTTTAAATTAACACACATAAATCCATCGATATGATGCGCAATACATAACATTAACATCAGCTTCAACATAAGACTGTAACAGCTTCCATACGTATGACGGGGTCAACGACCGCTCACTGATACACTGATAACCATACATGACCTTTGCTCTTTGCGCTCACGGAAGTATTTATTGCACCAATATTAAATACAAGTATTATCGTTAATTGATATTGAATATAGGACGGTTAACAGGGCAATTGTTATGTTGTATTCAATACCTTATCCTACTACTCTATCATATATTATACCTAGATTTAGGACCCTTTGATGTGATCTGATCGGGGAGCCCGAGTGAAAAGCTAAAGCTCTCTTATCTATATAATCTCCGTCCCTAGTCAAAGCAGGAGACAGTACCAGGTGGCAATGGGTTCTACAAGAGCCATTACCGTGTTTACCGAGCCTATGTTTATTTGCTGCCAGTAATATTTATGACATAATCGTTTAAAAGCACGATAACCACGTCGTCAACGAGATCACCATAGTAGACTACTCCCGTAGCACTACGGATGTTATCAAGCATGAGCGGTTTGTTCACCTTCAGTCGAACAATCACAGAGAGGTGACGGTACTAGTTCAAAACTAAAAAGTTTGCTCCTAAAGTTACAGGGTCCAGGGGGAAAGTTTTCAGGGGAAAAGTCCAATACAGCTTTTTAACGGAAACAACTTTCGGCTTTCGCTTCCCTATTCTCCGCAGATAATAGTTTATTAATGATATTTCTATCATCCTAAGTTCTCAAGCCTGCGGAAGCTATATAAGTGTCAGGCTTAAGTTATATTTTATTTTTAAATACAATTTTCACTTACCTCTAATATATGGTTTGCTTTTGCAAAATCATTATTATATAATGCCAATGCTACTAAACAGTGCGGTTTAGCGAGCATAATTGAAATGAAATCAATAGTGTTCTTCTTTGCATTATATGCTGAAATAAAGTTATTGAAATATAACATTTTATATATTTTGTATAGTATTTAGTTACAAGGGGCTGACACAACTTACCATATCATTCCCCCTACCCCCATGGTTCAAGCCTCAGTAGCCTGGGGCGAATCGAGACACCTTGGGCGAAGCCAAATGAATGGAGGAGGGGGCTGCACTTCTACACCTGTTATAAGAAGAGGGGATTAAAGAGCAGGAGGATGAGCCGCACTTTGTAGCCCTTATAAGAAGAGGGGACAAAAGAGCAGCAGGCGCTTTTGCGAAAGGGGCAAGGGGAGAGGAGCGAGGATGGAAACCGCGCCCCATTGCACTGTCCCGAGTTGGGGGGAGGGGGTGTCCTGTGGTGCGGGGCAACCCATCTGTGAAGAAGGCGTCGGCCCCTCAGGGGACGACTGCCCGCCGAGATGCCCTGATCGTTTGTTGTTCCGGGGCACCTCATACCAGCTTTTCTAGGTACTCGGCACTATTATGTGCCGCGAGCACCACACACCACTGGACCCCAAACAGGGCACGTCGGCAGTGAAGGCACGTCAACAAAAAAAAATCTCCATATGCCCACCTTTTTTATGGGTGTAACAATTTGATGTTGTCGACAAACGATATGTAGATCTCAACCAGCCTGTCCGGTGTGATTGAAGTGTTAATGATGATTATGATATAATTTGCTATCTATTTGTTAAAAACCAGATATTATATAATGCTATGCAGGTACTGTCCAAAGACAGTGTCATGTGTTCTATGAATATATGGAAAAGTGGTAACAGCAAGTCAAGCCTGTAAGGAGCATAACCCATCATATAACTAGTGTGAAGATGTCTTTATTTAGTAGTTGATAAATATAAGAAAACATGCGAAGTGTATAAGGCACTGAAAGAACTGAAGGACTCAAAAGAATGGATTCCCAAAATAAAAAAATTTGCTAAACAGCAAAAAACAAAACGACATTGATGTCTCAATTTACGCTAATGTTACTCATTACAATAAAACTACTTTTACGGATTTTATCGCAGTTTATTTGATTACGACGTTTCAGAGGCTTTACAGCAACCATAACTGATCATGGTTGCTGTAGAGCCTCTTCCACCACCTCTGAAGGTGGACTAAGATGACAGATGTCCTGATGACACAAAATATTGAAAGTATGCAAACAATGCTTATTATATCTTGTTGCCTTGTGGTGTTGTGTTTACTTTTTGTTTTATTATGTTTATCGCTGGGTCCCAAACGTCAGGCTAGTTAAATAATTAAATAAACCGCGAGAAAGTCCGTAGTTTTAATGTAATAAACAAAACTATCCTCAATATTGGACTCTGTAACCAATGTCTACAAATGTTTATTAATATAAATCAGGCATTTTAATAAATGCCACAGCGAGAAATAATACCATTACGTTACTAAATCAAAACGAAGATGATGACCCGGAAATCCTAGGGTGTGAAGTTATTACTGCAATAAGAATACAAAAAATTGATAAAGCCCCAGGACCTGACTATATTATCGACAAGCAAATAAAAAGCAATCTCACGGAAACAAAAAAACCCCTAACACATCTATATAAGGTTTTAATGTTTCCGTGACAAAATCCTAAACGCCGAATACATCTCGACTCAATGAAATATATAGTACTCATTTATAGACTATATAGACTGATACAATACTCATTCACAAGAAAGGCGACAAAGACGACGTAAGTAACTACCACACAAGTTTGATGTCAAGTATATATAAAGTATTCTCAAAGATCATACTTAAGCAAATGACAAAGAAGCTTGAAGAAGAACAACCGAAAGAGCAAACAGGCTGTAGACCAGGGCACTCTGTTGTCGATCACATGCATACTTTGAAACAAACACAAGCTTTAGATTCTATACACCACAAATTATAAAATCCAGGTAATGAAAACAAATACATAAGAATAACACAGAAAATATACTCAAATAGTAACCCAATCCAAATTAAAAAGAGGGTTCGCCAAGGGGATCCACTCTCAGCAAGACTTTTCTCAGATATTGTCAGATGATATTCAGACAATTGGAATGGGGTAGGAGTGAATATCAACAGAAAATGGCTGTTGAATCTACAATTTGCAGATGAGTTAGTTATTGTTTCCAATAACCCCCAAAAACTACAGACCATGCTGCAAAACATTGCAATAAAAAGCAAAGAAGTGGGTCTCCAACAGAGCAAAAACCAAAGTAATGACAAATAGCATTGAGACACCAATAACAGTAGACGAGGAAAGATTAGAATATGTAAAATCATATTAATGATCTATCAGATTAAGAAGTAGTAAGAAGAATTACAAATGCATGATCAAGAGATTTTGGTCACTGAAAGATATACTAAAAAACAAAAGCTACCCACTAGCATCAAAAAGAAAAGTCTTCAATATGTGTATTTTGCCTGTTCCAGCACATGGTTCACAGGCCTGGACATATAAACATATTGAAAGGCTAAAAACATATCAAAGAAGCATGGAGCACAACATCTTGGGGTACACAAAAAATGTGACATATGAAATACTACAAAACTGGAGGATGTCATATAAAAAAGCAAAATTTTGAAATGCTAATTGGCTGGCCACCTGTTGAGAGACACAAAAGAAAAGCGGCCTAAAGTTGTCACAACATTGGAACCAGGAGAACACGCAAAAAGAAGAAACGGCGGACCGTATCTAAGATCGACCAACAATATGAAAAAAGTGGCAGGACCTCTTTGGACACATATAACATGGGACAATGGAAAGAGTTAGAGGGGAAACGACAGGACACGCTTATGAACAATGAAAACAATTCTGATCAATTTAGAGATATAGGTATATATAAATGAGTTCGTATTATAGGTTAATAAAATAAATAAAAAACTTAAAGCATCAGCATTCTGATGAGTGGTGCCAAATGTGATACCTTCTTCCATGACAGATAGGTATCAAGTGAAAATCATGCTGTTTTAGATATATGGATCTATTTTTATTATAATTAAATGCTAAACTTACATTCTTCAGTTGCCGAAATAGTAGACGCAAGCATATCAAGGCCAACATCTTGCTTAGAATTTGTGTAGCGTCGGCGCGTTTTTGGTTTTTTTCTACAGCTTTTTTGATTAAACTCTTGATCTTCATCTTCACTGCTCTCATCAACATCAACATAGTCCAAACACGACTTGACTTGTACAGAACTAGTGTCTGGTGATAAGGTTGATACCAATTGCATCTTCCAAATTGAATGATTCACAATATCAACAATTTTTTTAAACCTAAAACTATCTCTATCATCTAGATGATTCACTTCTCTACTTTTCAAAATCTCTAGGCAGTTTTTTAGAGTGTCTAGGATAATTTGAGTGGTATAAGAGTTGCACATAAAACCTGAATGCAAATTCTTTCCTTTGTTAACTTGTTTGTTTTGCTTTTTGGAATAGAAATATGAGCATTCAGAATGTGTACCACATGGAATGTCCTTATTGTGTTCATAGCATGAAAAATATTCATATCTCATGAACAAACATGCGAACATGGTTTCTATTACCTCTATGCAACTTTGCAAAGGTTGAATAGATAAGATTAGACGTTTAAGATCATCTAATGATGTGCTAATCTCTTGTGTATTTTCTGCAACCTCTGATGAATTAATAATTGTGTCTATTATTTTAGCAATTGCACAATAGCTGTTGTACACAGATATATTCCAATTAATATAGCTCTGATCAACAACTTGATTATTTCCTTTGCTTAGAGATATTAAATCTGACACAAACTCATTGTTAGTGCTTAAAATGCGTGATACTTTATATCTATCAATTTTAGAAAGTCTACAAACTTGTGATATTACTGTTAGTGCACTCTGTGTCAATACTTGATTGAAAATAGATGTAGACATTATTTTACAATTATTTTCAAGACAAAATTTTATTATTGTTAATTCTCGTTTAATTTCAGTCACATAAAATTGTAATTGGGTATCAGTAGTAATGTATGTATCCAGTATAGAGAATATATTTGATAATTGATTCACAAGAGAGAGTAAGTCATATGTTTCTGGACAATTTGTCAAGTCAATTAATAACATAATAAGAATCTGTTTTGTAAAATTATTAATTTCAAAAGTTACATTTTTCATGTCATGTAATTGTTGCTTATATACATCAGCAGCTTTGAGTAGCCAATGAGTTTTATCTTGGTAGCATAGCTCCATCATGTACTCCGCTGTCAGCTTAAATTGTTTATGTTCATCCTTCTTGCATAATATATCAGATGCAGTTTTTATGACCTCTGGTTTGTCATGTGGCATAAGGCCAATAAGTATTTGTTTTTTATTATGTTTGAATATATCATTTTTAAATACCTTGAATATTTTTTCATTAAAATTATTTAAAAATCCATGGTCCCACTTCAACAGAGATAACATCACTATACCTTTTTCAGAAAAATTATTGGACATTTCATTTTGTAATACATCAAAATATATTTGCTGTATTTTAAAAATGTCATCTTCTGAAATATTCTTTAACAAGTAATTAAGAATTTTCGATGTTGTTACTGGATTATTTTTTAAATTAAGTTTTAAAAAATTCAATGTTGTATCTGATATTTTTTTTGCAGGCGATAATTCTCCAGTACCGTTATAAATTTGAAGAATTTCCTGTAAATGCAAAACAAATAAATGTACGGAACCTTGTATTATAAAAATACACTATCTCATAATGAGCAATCAGCAAACAGGACTACCTCTACTATTTCATAAGACAGGTCATCTAAGAGACGAAGAGTATATTTCAACTCTTCTTCTATCATCTTGCAATACAAAGAATCTGAAAAATAAAACTAAAGTAGGTGATTTTTATTTTTAACTTTCTAAACAATACAGCTTGAAACCTTATGAGTGTAAACATTACCAATATTATCAACCTAGTAAAATACCAGGTACTTTAAATAGTAAAAATATATAACCTTATCCTTTAGACGTAAATAAAGTTAACAATTCAATAATTCATTGTTTTGTGTTGTGTACTTTTCGTTTATTCAGCGGGATACGCTTGCAATTAACAAAGAAGTTATCAAAATACAACTGTATTGAGTTGTCTGTCAACCTTTGTACAGTGTTTGTTGTTTATTGTAATATTCGTCCTTACGTACAGGCTAAAATCATACGACTATGCCGCCTCGTTTTTAGTAGTTAATCTTTCATTTTTTCTTTTGTTTTGTAAGGTATACGTGTTTAGTTCGCTATTTTCTTCCCTCATATCAACTTTGTCAAATTTAAAAATAAACTCTAGTTTCTTTTATGTAAAAAAAAAACGTGGTAACATGTCTTTAATTCACAATTTGCATAAAATAATAATACCTGTGTTCAACACTTTATTAGTAACTAATTAAATAATTGAGGGTTAGCGATTTGTTTGGGGCTGCCACTGCGGTAGTTAGTAGCATATCAAGCCCGAGCCCGCCGACGGGCGGCGGCGAGGAGCTCAAAGTGGATTGGTTGCTCGTTGGGATGTGGCCGCTTGAAGGCCCTTGCCTTTATGTCATGCATACGAGGGGTGATTGATAAGTATCCGGAACGACAGAGAATTCACTCGCACACCAGATCGCTGCCTGTCTCTGTCTCTGCCTGCCTGTGTAAGGTGAGAGAGAGGTGTCATCCTGCTTTCGTCCCAGCCCTCTCGTCCTTCTTCTGAACGCGGACCGAAATAATTATTATTTCGTGCCGTGCTCGGAACTTGGACGAAGCCAAAGCAATTTTCGTTGCATTGTATATACTGGTATAATATTCATAGTGAGCACGCAAGAGGGCCAGACCTGAACAGGTCCGAAGCCGCACCGCGTGACATACTCCCCGACTCTTTTGAAGAAAGGTCGGGGGAGTGGACAGCGAGTCTGGAAGATAGGATCAACATCAACATCAGCGCCACCCCAACCTAGAGATGCCCAAGAAAAAGGAGGAGAGTCAAGTGCGTCACAGCCAACTCGCAGGCTGGCGGTGTACCCGCCCATAATTGTGCAGTTCCTGTCGGACTGGCAACGCCACTTTCGTGCGCTCCACGATGGGCTGGGTCACGCGCCTAACGGCAGGCCCTTTGATAAGGGGATTAGATTCCTCGCGCAGTCGCCGGAGGAGTTCCGGGCAATCCAGGCACTCCTGACGGCCTTGACGAAGGAGAACCGGGCAGTGCAATGGCACTGTTACTCCCCACCCTCAGACCTTCCCACCAAGGTGAGTATTAGAGGTTTGCCAGTGGGGACGGACACCGAGTGCATCGCCGTGGAACTCAGGACCCTGGGCTCAACGGCTGAACAGCGCAGAGCTCGGACGCCTTTATGTGGTGAAAGAGCTCCTCTGCACGCCGGCGTAGTCGTGGAGGGATGGAGGGGCCGACAGGTACCACCATAGTGTCACCACATTCCTCTGCGCACTGCCACGGGGAGATTCGGTGCGTTCGCTGCGGACGCGTCCATGCTGTCGGGGACTGCCTGCTCCGGAGAGGAGCCAACCCGACCTGTGCCAATTGCAAATGCCCGCACACCGCCAACGACCGAAGGTGTAAGGCCTTCATCAAAGAGGCCAGAGCCAGAGGCATGGCCATCCGCCAGCCCATGAGGCACTGAAGGAAGACCACTTCCAGCTGGTCCCACACGGTCGCTACCACTCCGCCCCAGCACCTGCGGCTCCGTTGCGAAGGGATGGACAGGCCGAATACGGCCCAGGCCCGTCTCTCACCGTCCCGGCCAAGAACCCCAAACCCAGGCAGGTTGCGACGGCCAAGCCCAAGAATAGGCCCACTCGCAAGAAGAAGCTCCAAGCTGTGGCCATCCAAAGCAGCCACCCTCCGCAGCAGGAGACTGTCGTGCCCGCAACGCGCCGAGTACCCGTACAGAATAGGGATCCGGAACAAACAGCTCGCCAACACGTGCACCAACTCACCCCACGTACACGAAGACCGGAGCACTTCGAAAGGACCGGCATCAACGCGACGAACCCAGGGTCCATACTGACGATCCCATGGATTTTAATTCGTGAGGTAGTCAGGGAGGAGCTGAGGGTGGCCGTGAAGGACGAGCTGTCCAAAGTGCTCAGGGACTCTCGTATCTGGGCACAGATCATGCACGCACGGTCCACGGCATCCAACCAATGGCGAGCCAGTGATGGATCATGACGAGCTCAGGGTCGCTTATTGGAACCCCGGAGGTATAGGAGGCAAAGGCGACAGTCTCCGGCTGGTCGCTCAGCAGTATGACCTACATGTTATCCTGCTGGGCGAGACTTGGCTGAAACCAACGCAGAGCCTCCAGATACCAAACTACGTCACGTATCGGAGGGACGAGGTGTCGCTGTGCGGCAGACCGTACAGAGGTACGGCCGTGCTTGTTCGGCGGGATGTCATCCAATACGAGCTGAGACTGGAACCCTTCACCGATATGGACTCGCCTGGAATAGTTCTTTACATTGTTGGGGAGGAATTCAGGACATACGCGGCGTACAGACATCCCGGGAACAGCTTCAATCGTCGTATTCTTCGGTCTACTTGATTGTCTTGTTCACAACGTGTTAGGGGACGGGGGCCAAGTGTTGTTGGTCACGACCTGAACTCCAAACACCCAGCTTGGGGATCGGCCATCACGAACAACCCTGACTTCAAGGCCTCCGTGTCCTACCCACGTGCCTACGGATCCCATGCACACTGATGGTAGGATTTTCCGACTAGCGGTGGAGCGGAGGCAATCCTCGGTGAAGGCGGTGAACGCGCCACAAGGCAGCTGCCTATCCCCTTGCATGTATGCGGCCTACACTAAGGACATTCCTGCACTCAATGATTGGGAGATGGTGGGGCGGGTGTCATGCTCGCGCTGTTCGCCGATGACAGCGCATACGTTACCTCGTCTCGAAAATCGGAGTTCGCGACTGGCTGCATGCAGCGCATGCTGGACCCTTTGCCGGAGTGGCTCGACAAGTGGCGCGTGTTCTCCAATGCCGTTACACCAGTTTGATTGACCAAATTACAAAAGCATCGAGCTCCCTGCTGTAGTGTAGCTGTAACCCCTCAAAATACTTGACTTCATCATCAAAATCTTCGGCCACCTAACCAATTGTTGAGATCCGGGAATAAGTAGAAATCGCATGGGGCCAGATCTGGGGAATAGGGAGGATGCGGTAAGAATTCAAACCGGAATTCATGCAGTTTGGCAACAGCAACACTTGACGAGTGCACAATTTCGTTGTCGTGGTGGAATAAAACTTTTGTTGGCTAAATGAGGCCGCTTCTTTCGGATTTCTTCACTGAATTTTATAAGCAAGCTTGCATAATACTCACCGTTTATTGTTTTTCCTCTTTGCAAATGATCCTCTAAAATAATCCAGATCCACTAAATACATTAAAAACGCGTTTCAGAGGAAATACGTAACATCTCTGCTACCTGTCGCAACTTTAAGTGTCGATCATTCAATATAATTTTTTGAATCTTTTTAATTATGCCCGGATTCGTGACGTCATTTGGACGGCCAGTTGGCGTCTTCGCAGCTCTACCTCCCACGTTTAAAATCAGTTACCCAGGTGTGAATTGTACTCAATGTAGGAGCAGTATTACGTAAAACACTGTCTAGCTTTAGGTTAATCTGGATCGCTGTTTTCCCGTTTGAAGACGTAAAGGCTCTATCACCGCACGAATCGTTTCTCTCTATTGTTAAGAAAATTTACGGCAGAGAAAGTTCTAGGCCCCCTCACACAAACTATACCATTCGAATAAATTCAAATATGACATTCTATTTACGAAAAGGTGATAGAATATAATGTAATAAATTTTGTTGGCTTTTCTGTTTTTTAAGTTCGTGTTTCGGCCATTTATCAATCAGCCCTCAGAGCAGTGAGGTTTACGCAGTGTTCGAGTTGCTTTTATAAGCCTCTATAGGGTACGGTGTATGTCGTGCCAGCTAGATGACGCTGGGCTTTAGTAATGGGTTTTCACATAACACAACCTGAGGCGTTAAGTTCGTTGTCTCTCGATGATGTCGAGGCGGTGCGTGTTTAGCTTTGACAGTGGCGACGGATGTATCTGTTCTGAATTGGGTAATCTGCAATTATGCAATCATATTAGCGAATATAATAATTCTTCAATAGTGTAGAAATACAGCAATCGCGCGTGCTCCGAGGAGACTGCACCTGCACTGGAGTGGCTGTCTGGCTTAAAAGTGGGTGTAGAATCATCCAAGGAATGCTGAATTCGGACAATGACACAGTGTAATGGCCTTAATTGACTTTATAGCCCCACCCCTTCAGGTATGTTATAAGTGCCGATAATAATCAGTACCATTTAAAAAGATACCTGCGTTCAGACGATTACTATTTTTCGTAGTATAGGCGTCCTACGTAGCGTTAGGAGCGATTGAACACATCCGTTCGTTTCGATGTATGTGAGGTCCGGTCAAGAATCAACAGCTAGGTTTATTAAGTTGGTATAATCACCAGTCTCACACCTTTTACCGAGGGGGACACCCTATATGTGGCTACTCTTGTTGGTTTAATATTCAAAGATCGCACCATATTTAATTACATAATTTTCAAGTACAATCCAGGTTTCTAATTTGTGGTTATCGCGCGAGGTAAGACAAAACCATAGAGACATATAGTATATATATATATAGTCTAGGGAAGTCAGCCCTAACCGCGTCCGTATAAATCGAAAAAGAGAGACATGCTTCCTCACCTGTCTCTTTTTTCATAATTATTTTCTGAGCAATGCGTATGCGTCCTTTCGCGTCGTTTCCTTCTTTATTATACAGGCTGACTTGTGAGATGTATCTATGTATTTTGATGACTCATAGACATAAAACATTACAATCGAATGCTAAAAGAAAATTATAATAATTACTTCGAAGAAAACGGACTCATATCTCATAGCATTGTCATCGTGACCTCTCTTCGGTGTTATAATATACCAACGCATTTAGTAATTTGAACAATGTATTGGTAAACAAAACGTAATTATCTTATTACAGTCTGAATGAGAGTCGAGTATTGAACACCGTTCTGCAGTGGTGAAAGGAGGATGAAAATGACTCACCACTGTTACCAGTCTGCCTGAATGTATTTATACAACACGGACAGGTCTTGCAGTCATACCTACCTATCTATATTATCTCTATTGACAACAAACCTGACAGAAATCCTGACTGTTGACGGTGACAGCTGACACTAGTATGCAGTGTGCCTGTGCTAAAATTATTTATTTTATGCATGCCTTCACTAACTTTAAATTATACAATAAATTATATTCTATATGTGTAAACCAAATGCTTAAAATATGAGGTATAAATCAATAAGTTTTATCAATCAAATAAAATTAATATTCAATCACAATCAATGTCGCTTTTACAGTAGTTTTTCTATTCAGAATATTGTATATAGACGACTAAAGTCTAAGTACCCATTTAAAGTAGCTTCAGTGGCTTGCGTGTATTCGTCTGATAAAAGGAAGTCCTTCATTAGTTTAGAAGAAAAGGCTGAAGCATTCAAAGATGTGTTTGAGCAAAGGAAGGAACAGATTAAAGATACCGAGCAAAAGCTTCGCCAGAAGGGTGTAGAATTTGTTCGAGATATAAGACAACAAAAAGAAATCACTGGCCAAAAATTGAAGATAAAAAAAGATTTTCTCATTAAAGATATTTTGGAAACAAAAGCTAAGGTTAAAGAAAAATTTGAGGAAGTAGTTGAGGTTGCTATTCATTCATCATTACACGTATTTTTATGCTGTCTTTTAATATGAATAACAATTATATTTTCATTTCAGAGAGAAAATGTTTTTACCATACCTAACATTTTATGCATTACAAGGATAGTCTTGTCACCATATCTGGGCTATGTTATTTTACAAGATAATTACAATTTAGCATTGGGATTGTTAGTTTGTGCTGGTTTTACTGATATGGTAAGGGTTTATTTTATAGCTAACAAAATGTAGAACTAAATGATTGACGTTGAATTTCATTCAACACAATTTGCATATTGTTACTGACACTGGCTTGCTTACAGCAACTCTGCGATTAATACATAGAAATCACAATTTGATAATGACTGAGTAATAAATATTATACATTCATTTCTTTATTTTGGTTTCAGCTAGATGGTTGGATAGCGAGAACGTGGAAGAATCAATCTTCAAAAATGGGATCATTTTTAGATCCGATGGCTGATAAAGTTTTAATAGCTACACTTTTCATAAGCCTAACATGGCAAAGTTTAATTCCTTTATCGCTGACAATGTTAATAGTGGCTCGTGATGTTGCACTGGTAACTGCTGGCTTTGTAATCAGATACATCAGTTTGCCACCTCCAGTAAGTATTTACAGCACTTAATGTGAAATTTTTCACAACTTGTAGTTGTCACTTGATTAAAATTTGTTATTTGTCTTTGAACAAAGATAACTAGATATGGAGTGAAAAGAGTTTCTGCACTTAGCCTCACAATAAAAGAGTCAGCAGGATGTCTAAAGTAACAGCTTTTAACAAAGTAATACCTCAACTTTTGCTACAACTACTTACGCAAACTCAGGGTTACATGATTCTCAAACCACTTTGATTTGTCAAACTATTTATTCTATAGCATTTTATTGTAGTAGCTTCTAATATCGTCTATAATCACTGTTTATCGCCAATTTTTTAAAACATTTTCTTTTATATACACTTATTCTGCAAGCTTGGTAGCAGTAGGGGACCTACTGCATAGCTCAGGAGTATAACTGTACTTATTTGTATATAACTGTACGATTTTTATTACAGAAAACACTTAGTAGATATTTTGATGTCACCCATGCAACTGCTCAACTGGCTCCTACGTTTATAAGTAAAGTTAACACTGCAGTCCAGTTATTACTGGTAATTTTATTGTCTTATCTATATGCACTTGGGTTTATTTTTTTCTGCATCAACAATTATTATCATTATTCACACAAGTACAAATAGTTTAAACCCACAAAATGATTATATGATATTGTTACTTAAGAGATATTTCTCTTAAATAGATATTTTCTCTATTAATACACAGTTGTACTACAAAAGAACACAAAAATTCAAGAGACATTAAATGGTCTAAATGTCCAGATTTGTCTTGATCCTAAGATCAGACAATGCAATTTAATTTATAAAACAATGATATGATATTGTGTATAGTAGATCATTAATAATAATTGTTGTGACTACATAATAATTGGTGAGACTAAATGAGAGTTTGAAAACATAAATGTTGTTTTGTGCTCATTATTTTGATGTTTGTAGGTGGGAACTGCATTGGCCTCTCCAGTGTTTGGTTATGTAGATCACCCAGCACTCCAAGTTCTGTTTGGAATAACAGCCGTGTCTACTGTTGCATCTGCCTTGAGTTATGTAACTAATAAAGATACATACAAATTATTAAAAAAGAAATTGTGAATCCTCTAAGGGCAAAAAGTGTAAATTTTGAATAGGAAAAAAATATTATAGTTTTTTATAACTTTAAGGACTCAAGTTAGAATTACATGTTTTATAATAAACTGGTTTAGTTAGTAAATCAAATTATTAGAAAGTGTAGATGTTTTATTTCAAAATCAAATTTAAAAAAAGTATAATGCTCATATTATATTATTATAAAAATATGACTTAAAGTACAAAATTATAAAAGTATGTGATAAACTCAATTTGATGCCTTAATATTAATTATGAACAATGGAATTATTAAGACAACACATACAGGTCACTATGCAATCTATACAAATGTTTTCTTTTTATACTTCTATGTAGTCTACCACAGAACATAATGCCAAAGTCAAATCTGCTTTGTACATAGTTTCCTGCTAATATTTTCTAATCAGGCTGGTAGATTAAAATTAAAGGTTTTCTGTGGGGTACAATTTATATGATACAGTAGTAGAGAATCATAATGTTTATTTTGATGATAGACTAATTAGCAACAGTTTTATAAATCATAATTGGAATGTCTCTTTAATCAATTTGTTATTAATTTAGTTTGGCATTCAAAACTTTTAAAAATATTTTAATACATGAATAATAGGTATGTGAATGCGAAGAAGTTAGTAGGTAATAAAAGTTAGTAATTAAATATGAAAATTAATGACTACATCTAATACTTTATTATCTTAAAATTCCTACTAATCTCTTGGAAATATGTTATACTTACTAGACTAGTTATTGTGTAGCAGGCCTAATGGATGGTGAAGAGTTTTAAAGGCACAGATGCTAGGTAATCCGGAACAAAATCTGCTAGTACTAACTCAGTAATATCAAAATCAATTAGGTATTCATCTCCATCTATTCAAAATTTATGCAGCTTTCATGCAATAGGAACATTTTTGGAAATAGAATTTATAAAATGTTGTCTTTCAAGATGCAGTCAACACAGCTAATCACAGTTATATTTCATATATCATTAAATTACAGTCTATTACGCTAAAAGCCTTGCATAGTGCCAAAAAACTATTTTGCGCAAAGGAGAGGAGACTAGAATAGTAAATATGTTTTTTTTAGTTCTGGATAAATTTAACAGGGAGGATAAGCATTAATCATTAAAGCAAATTTCATATAAATTCATTAATCTATTTCTATTTTTTTTTTGTTTCTGAAATTATGGCAGCAATTATTTAAAAAAATCTACTAAAAGTAGGAACAAACTTTAAATCCAAGGACAAATTCTTAATACTTTCAAATGTTTACATATGTTTCAATACATTTTATCTTTGGACTCCAAACAAGATACAAAATATTATATATTATATCAAGGTTTCTTTATACATTTACTAAAGGCTATGTACACACTACAAATATTGTGAAATCTCACATAAATCTGCCAATAGCACAAGGCACCAGCTACTTCCAATATTTTTGGAGACAGTTTTAAATATGGCTGCAAAAAAAAAATAGTAATTTGTAAATCTCAGGTAAACATTGCTTCTAGAATATGGATACAGAGTAGAATTTTATATGACCAATGAAATATTTTTGTAATTTCATTGGTCTAATAAAATTCTTTTTTTGTATCCAAATCCATTATGTCAAGATCCAGCTGCTTTCAATGTCTCCCGCTTACATCATCAATAGCAATTTTCTGTTGACCAGTTAATCATTTTTTTTTCAAACCAAACATACAAAATAATATTGTCATCAATAATATAATAGACAAATCATGAATAATATTATTTTATTAGCAACCAAAATGATGAAAGAACCATTAAATTTTGTTTAAAGTTTTGAGTTATTATTGAAAATATTGATGAACAACTGAAATACAACTGAATATTATTGACACAAAGATTAGTGTGTACAAAGCCTTAATTTTAAAGTATTATACAATTTCAAAGCACCTATGTAGGCAATTTCAATTAACACAATTGTATAAAATTAACAAAAACAAGGTCATCATTTAAAAAAATATTACAACTAAAATATAAACAATTACAAACACTGATGTCTATAGATTGCACAAAATATATAATATATACATTATATGTATTTTTTTATGAACTGGTAACAGTATTTGATTGCTTAAATTTTAATAATTACTACAAACATATTCTACTTTTTCTTATGCAATAATAAATGTAATGAGTATGATAAGTTAATGCATATCATTATTATAGATTATTAAACATAACATCCATCAACCCACTTTGTTAATCAGCTCATCACAAATAGCTGTGAGTTCTTCATTATCTTTAATCTTTTGGGCTAGAGACTCCTGTAATGAAGAAGCATGTACCTCACTTTTCTTAAGCATTGCGTTAAGCTTTAAAATTTCAGCCTGATGAGACTTTTTAACAGTATCCAGCTCAGTATTGGCTTTGTTCAATTGCTGCATAGCATGTTGTCGGAGGGTTTCATATCTTGCTTCTAGCTTTTGAATTGCATCATTATTTTCTTCCACAGTTCTTTTTAAAGTCTCTTCATTGCCCTTGTAACCTTGAATAATAACTTTACATCTTTCATATTTGGTATGAACATCATTGAAGGCATGCTCCATTGAAGCTAAATGTGCAGCAGCTTCATCTCTTTCCCTCAGTAATGTAGCCCTTTCTTCAGCCCATCTTTTCCCTTCAGTTTCTCTTTCTCCTATCAATGATGATATAGTACGCTCATATTCTTCCATTACTACACTCATCTGCTTATTATTTTTTACCTTTTCAGCAACACGTTGTGAAAGTGATTTTTCTTTTTCTGCATATTCATCATTTTGGTCAGATAGTTTTTTTATTTTGTTTTCACACTCTTCCAGACGTTCCTTTAATTCCTGATTTATATCCCTTAAACCTTGGGCCTCATCTTCTTGTGCTGTTAACATTTCTTTGACAGCTCTCAATTGGTCTAATGTATGAGGATCCATATCTGCTGGTCTAGTAATTACAGGTGGCGGCGGAGGCGTAGCACCTAAACTTAGGAGCCTGTCTATAGTCGCAATAGCAGGAGAAATGGGATTTGGTTTCACAGGTGTGACTTTGCTAGACACAGCTTGACTTCTATTCACAGCAGGTGTAACAACTTGAGTTGGTTTCTCAGTGTGACTGTTTGGTTGAACAGATAATTGTTGCAAAGAGTTTACGATATTTTGCTCTGTACCTGACATGGTACTTCTCAACGTTATGTTATTTAAATATACTTTCTTCTAGATTATACAACTTTTGATAACTTTAAAAAACATTATCTCCTGAAATGGTAATAGCAACTTAATAACGAACATCAAGGACAGTTAAATTATTAGTCATCACGATTGTACGAGTTATATATGAATGAAGTCATGAAAGGATAAAAATGGCCAAAAGACTTACTTTGCTCAGATAATTACAAAATTTAAAGGTAATTTTATAAACATCCCACGCATGGAATTTAGAATAAACTAAATTTACTTTGTTTTGGGTGCTTCGATTTTAATGAAAACTATTTATCACTTTTATTTTATTATAATCACTTTGCCATATGTTGCGGGATTAGCATTACTTGTCATTTGTACACAGTAAATAGATGCAGTTTATTGTAAACTTCGAAAATTCCGATAAATGGTTGACCGCCGACGGATGGATGACATCAGTTATCATTTTTAAGTGATGTTACCAGTTGCCATATTTGCCACTATCGAGTAAAAACCATAGAGATAATACAGATATAGACTGGAAACTTAGCCAGCCTAAAGAAACAACGATTAATGTTCACTCTCTGTCACTTTTTTTATTAAATTCTCTCTGCATAATGGGCATGTGAGATTAGATAGACAAAGATCACAGAAGTAATATAGTCATAAGTGGAGAAAAAGATAGTAATGCTTTCTCATCTTCCTTCTCTCCGTCATTTTCCTTTTCTATCTATATGATAAAAACAAATCGTAAGGAGATGTCTACTTCAATGTATGGTCCCGACCATTCATCATAAATAAAGAAAGAAATCTACGCTCCAAACCATTTTTCCACGCGGTCTTAACCATAATATATGAACCACTCGCCTCCAACAAAATGCTGAATTGCAATTCTTTGTTTTGTCGGACAATTGGGATTAATTATGAAAGTTTTTGATAATATTTTAAATGGGACCTTGACTGTAGGCAGTGGTTACTATCTAGACTTGATATTTATTTTTAATATATTATTTTTAATCTTCCGGTTTTTTGTTCTTATAATTTTTTAATTTTTTTTAGTTGAGTTCATAAAACGGAAACTTATTCATATTGGAATCTGTAAACCTAGTGTAGGTATATGTAGTGAAATTGATTTATTTTGTCAACTATTTTAATCATTAGATACAAATATTAATTGGCTACTTGAACTAAAAAAGAAATCTATCATTTTCAAATACTAATTCAACAATAGCCACATGCAATTATGCATCTACTTTGATTCTTTCATTTTTTATAATATGGCCTCTAACTTAGATCGTGTTAAACGATCTAAGTATTCTGATGAGCACCGTTTTGAATTTTCACTATTAACATGTCTTCGTTGGCACTCGCAGGATCAATATGGTTCTATTGATGTGATTCACCAAAAACTATCCACGCGTATGTACAATGTAGCGCATAAAAGAAACAAACAGACAACTACCTAAAGAGCCCTCCTTTTCGTTGTTGCAATCGAGTAAAAAGGTGAACTTTTTAGTACTTACTTTTATTCTATGTCCGCGCCCTTAACAGTAGAAGAGTTCTTCGTTCGAAAGTTCCTAAAACAATTTAAAAATTTGATTACACAAAAGCTTGCTTTATTAGTATAATCAAATTCGGGGTCTGTGCCAAATTTAACGGATGGGGTCAAGGAAAGGGGAAACTTGACTAATAAACATTATGTCCCACTAATATAGATACTGTTCTTTTTAGACGGTTTCACATTCCTACCTCTGTAGTTTTAAGTGTGTGTGTGTGTGTGTGTTAAAGTATAACTCTCAACAAGGTACTTACCGAACTACTACTCCTAATTATACGGTACGTACTTATTTATACGCCGGTAAGCATTATTTGAATGAAAAAAGAGTGACAGGGAGTAGCTATATTAGCTTTCTTTTTCGGCTTTGATGGGCGCGTTGTATGCTGGCTTCTCTACTCTGTCTATGTAATCTCAAAGGTTGAAATATATCTCTTGGTGCGAAACGATCGGGGAGGTATGTCTCGTTCATACGAGACTATCGCAAATTGACTGAATAGATCGTGGTGTGTGGGAGTGTCCAGAGGAGGGAAATGCGAAAGGAGGGCAACACGTCAATCCTCTTAAAAAAATGCTCTACGAAGTTTATATGCATTTGACTTAGTCAACTTCATTGTCCTATGGCAAAATCGGCATGTCGGTCGAGAATAGGGATATATTTCACGCATTACCATACATGCGTGAAATATATGCAACTGAGTGAATCTGCCAGGGCCATTGCATCGGTGAACTGCCCAAATTTTGAGGAGACGTGTCCTGTACGACGCCGCTCCAACTAAATTATAACATACACTTCCTCGCTCACGCAAGTTTGTACGTACACACAGTAGCACCTACAAATATAGACGTGCGTACAAACACCAACTCACGCACATACACATGAATATTTAAAGAAAAAAAATGTTACCTTAAATTTGGCATTAATTTTATATTCTTAACATGTTATTTGTTATATCTTTTCAATAAACACTGTTTACACGTACTGGAAGAGCGGTGCTCCTGACTGATTTTTAAATAATAAGTACGGACCTGATTCATGGCGTTCTTAGACAGGACAGGACGGGGAGGACACATTACACAACACTCAATTTCGAGAGCATTTGTTAAAGCTAATTTGTTGTCTTGGTTCCTGTTATTCAAAAGTAGCTAAATAAGTAGTTTATTGAAGTAGGTAGAATAAAAATATGATATTTTTGAAAATTTATTAATTATCTTATCTACTAAAACCTACTCCTTAGGTTACATTTGTATATTATACTCCAACTATATATCTGTCAGTTTTGTACATTTCATACGCAAATTCTTCATTGTGTGTTGGATCCATTTCCAAACCTGGAACAAAAGAATAGATGAACAGAACGAGTTCTAAGAATGAATATCGCCAACCGATGGGGAGGACTGGGGGTAAGGAGTGAAAGAGGGAGGTGGCAAACTATCGTTTACTGTTTAAATGAATTCAAGAGTAAATGAAACTCATTTGTACTACGAGGCTTAGCTTCAAGGGGGACAACTGCCATCCCTCCCTCTTAACTACGTTCTTAGTTAGTTACGAATAAAATAATGCTTACCGACATATTCAATTTCAAGATTAAACACACCATCAATTTTGTCCCCACAAGATATACCAAAATGTGTTATTCTGTCGAGCTTTATTCTCGTTTGCTTATCTTGCAAGCGTCCCTTGGATCCTAAGACAAACTTTGAAAATGGAATCTAAAATAAAACGATTGAATACTTATTAAAAAAAAAAAAACACTAAGCTATAGTGTAATAAAGTTTCAGTACTACACAACCTTTTCTTTGTTTTTGTTGACGAGGGGAAACGCATTTACGTGCCTTCACTGGCCCTGGGTGGGGTCCAGTGGTGTGTGGGACTCGCGGCACATGATAATGCCGAATACCCAAAAAAACCACCCTTTGTACTGTGCCCCGGAATAACAATCATCAGGGCACCTCGATGGCTAGTCAGCCCAACAAGGGACCAACTCCACCTCCACAGATGGGGTTGCCCAGCATTACAGGACAACCCCACCGACTCCGGGACAGTGCAATGGGGTGAGGTTCCCATCCTCGCCACTTGCCCCGTCCGCAAAAGCGCCACCTCCTATTGCTTATAGGTCCCCTCTTCTTATAAGAGGAGTACCGAGAGCGATTCCTTCTCCCGATCTTTAGGCCCCCCTCTTCTTATAAGAGGGGGTGCAAAGATCCCCCTCGGTTCAATTGGCTTCGCCTGGGTTCACCCCAGGCTACTACTATTACTACTAACCCACCGCCACGACAAGGCTTGAACCATGGTGGGGAGTACTACACAACCGTGGGCGCTATTACAATGCGTACATGTTAATATTTACATATTGACGACAATGATGATAAAGAAACTACAAATAAGTATGTATGTTCCTTCTAATAAGGTAGAAAATATTTACTTTATTGTATTTTCAATATCTGTCTATCTTTTACATGAAGTTCATAAAGAGGTGCCCGGTACTGTAGGTAGGTAAACTTGGCGACGCCCATTTGCGCAAGTATTTTGCACAGAACTATCTTATTTCAACCAGTACAGTACGACACAATAAATAATGAATATTTATTATGACCTGGATGGGATTTGAAATCGCGATCTCCAGCGAGCCATACTCGCAGACTTACCACTATTGTTACTATTGGGGACAGCGTACATCGATCCTCATGTGTGTATGGCCGGCCTCAGGATATTCTTGTATATGCTAAAGGTAGCAACTTGAATAAGCACTTGAAATATCGACTTACTTTGGCAATTTGCCAATACGGTCCACCTCTTGTATATAATACATAGTGATAAATATCGTTCCACGTTATATCGTAATAGCCCTCGCACGATAAATTTAATATGTACGACCTTCCATCGCCCCGTACCTTCAGTACTAACGTGTTATACAAATGCCAATTGAATGTAGATTCTCGCTTAAAGGATTTCTGAAAAGCAAATAAGAAAATATGCAATAAGTTACAAGTAGAGCGTTGGGTCCAGTGGCGTAACAATGGACGGGGGGCAACGCGCGAAACATAACATTCAGTTTTAGTGACAATTTGCCACGGGCACCTGACATTAGTTACGCCACAGATCCAAAGATTCTGAAAAATTAAGAGATAGTGTCATTGCTGAATTACCAGACGGGGACGCGCGAAGTCACTTATAATCACATGACACCGCGAAGTGAAGGTTATGCTGTGGCATTTTGTGATGGTGGCCCCCGGATACACCAACAGACCGTCCGCTATACTGATAGATCGTTTATTGACGATGTGGAATACAAAATTGTTTACATCGACTGTCACCAGTAGCCATGGGGAGGGGGTGTCTGAAACCATCAGTTCCATTAACATAAATTTAAGAATAACTAAACAGACTAATTATCCTCTTTAACTATGATGAACATGTTACCGGAGTAAAGCAAAATTTTCGGTGTCGCGATTCGTTCCGGTGCCCCACCTGCGGGGAAGGTGAAAGGGCGGGCAACGCATCCGCATATTAATTATGCCGTAGTATTATGGAAACCGTTCATGGTGGCTGTGGTACGGCCGTGGGACAGGTGACTAGATTAGTACGGAGTTTCATGATGTTAGTGAGGCGCCGGTGGTCCATAGGGGACGGAGGTGATGGATTGCAATAGCCTCCACAACTATTCACCATGGATAAGCTTCATAACACTTTTTTTTTGCACGCGGAGAAACGCATTTACGCGCCTTTACGTGGGGTCCAGTGTTGTGTGGAACTCGCGGCACACGATAGTGCCGAATACCCACAAAAACCACCGCGAGTGCCATCAGTGCCGCCCTTGGTGAGGTGCCCCGGAACAACAATCATCGGGGCACCTCGACGGCCCCCAAGGGACCAATTCCATCTCCACAGATGGGGTTACCAAGCACTACAGGACAACCCCACCGACTCCGGGACAGTGCAATCGGTGAGGTTCCCATCCTCGCCTCTTGCCCCGTGCGCGATTCCTCCTCCTGATCTTTAAGCCCCCTCTTCTTATAAGAGGGGTGCAAAGATCCCCCTCGGTTCAATTTGCTTCGCCTGGGTTTACCCCAGGCTGCTAAGCCCCACCGCCACGACACGGCTTGAACCATGGTGGGGAAGCTTCACAGCACCTGTCAGGCCATTGGCAACAATGAAACAGAAACCAGATCAAAAAATTAATTTTAAGCTGGTTCGTTTAGTTGTCAAAACATGGCAGCAGCTAGCGTTTATTGAAGGGGACAAGGTCGGTTAGGGATTATAAATACACCAACTTACCCTGGTTCTCTTCGAGCGCATCGCACAGTAGCCAGCTCTTTTGATTCGTCCATCTTTCGGGACTCTCGTGTCCAGGTATCCGTGGAAGAGCGCACGGCCAGCGGGACTCATGTCAAACCCACAAGAGCTGTAGCCCTCATTGTGATCCCTGTCGCAGGTAGTTGTGAAACTGTTTAACACTTTAGGCCCATTAAAACACCAGATTACATCCGTTTCACCTGGAAAACAACTGTTAAGATAACAAATAAAATCACACGAAAGGTTCGGTACGGAACCCTTCGTGTGCTAGTGTTTCTCGACGCCTCACTAATGGACTCCCGAATCGCCGCACCATTCAGAAACTCTGTCACTTTACAGTCTCTGGATAATTACAATGTGATCAGAAACTGATAAAAAAAATAAGAATAGTAAAGACCAGTTTTTACTTGTCGGATACACCGATATTTCGTTTGTATTTAATTTTATTGTACATAATTATTATGAACTCGTTTTTTGCAAGAAGGCATTACCTACAGGCTATAGCCGAGTAGAGCAGTACAGTAGTGTTAGCAACAAGCCTAGTACTTGTCCACTATGGCAAGAGATGACGCTACTGAAGATATCCAACAGTTTGAATGGAGTGGCTATATATATATATATATATATATATATATATATAGCCACTCCTTCTATCCACTATATATATATATATTATACACATATTCTCCAGCTTGATTTCAAGTATATCTTATATACCTTTTGTTTAATAGGTTTTGTTGAATCTACAAATTACTAGTTTTAGCCTTCCTGCAATCAACTTTATCTAATGAGGAGACACTCCAACATGTATAATAACTATATCAGACACATGCACTTATGGCTGAACATGCTTTCCAAGGGACTGACACACTACAAACTACCAGGCTGATATTTAAAAATGGAAAAATCTTAAGAACATGTATCAGCTGCTACTAAACAGCAACAAAACTATTAATTTTATGTTTTATTAAACAATAAGTGCTGGAAAATATCAAAACAGCCACTAGAAACAAAGTAATATTTATTGGAAATGTATGTTTTGTTTGAATGAAATAGATTAATCAAACTCATAAATTTTAAACTTTTAATGTCACAAAAAGTTGTATACCTACCAAATCACCATAATACTAAATATTACAAACATAATCTTGTCTATGAGATTCCTTGTTCTTACTACAACTAAAATTTTACATCAAATTAAACTAAACATACGGCCAAAATTAAAAAGCACTACTTTCAAGACAATTTAACTTTTTGAAGAACTATATCACTCTTATATAAAAAAATCTTATAAATGCTGTCTTTTGATATATCATTA
>JAFELO010001132.1:17237-43343 GCA_017140195.1 Eumaeus atala
TAGTGATTTTTAAGCAATTTTGTAAAAGAACCAAAATTTTCCAGTATGCTTCAGTATGTAAATGCCAGGTATTCCACAATACAATGGCCCTTTTGCAAAATTTGTAGTAGTTGTTATGACAGATTGACACATGAAGGAGTAGATTACCAGTTGATCGAAGATCATTGGACAAGGAACTCTTTCAATAATATAGCGAATCACATCGATTTGCGGAGTTTTCTTACTTACCTTGTCCCTTCGATCGATTTTCTTCCTAGAAATTGCATTGTATCAGTTAGCCGTGTTCAGATCATTATATTTAATCACATTCTATCATCGTCATCATCATTCTCATCAACTACAGCCATTTGCCATTTCAGCGAGCCTATTCGTCGCGTGATATTGGATACTTTAGTTCTCTGCCTTATGACTTGACTTCGTTACGAATTCTACCGGACAGAGAAACATCCAACACTTTCAATAGCCCGTTGAGGTGGACCAGTCTTAAATTAAGAGGCTATGTTTTGGCCTCGTAGGTCATCACGGGGAGAACGCAACTTTTGTCTTCAAGCTCTGCGGTGTAGACGAGTGAGGTGTAGAGAGTGAGAATGTGGTGAAGCTTCCGTTGAATCCTTCTATCGGCTTCCCTTTCGGTGTTATGTCTACATAATTGTAATAGTTGCCCGAGGGGGAGATTCATTGGTTGAAAGACGAAATGGGATATAGGCAACGTGAGATTGTGAGACGAAGCTTTCGGAAAAATTATATAAAGTTTATTTGTTTATTCAAGTATTAATTACTTCGTTTATTTTTGCAGTTACCGCAAAAAAGGAAATACAATGATAGAAAAATAATAAAATAGGTCTTTAGGGACGAAAAGTCTGTTTTCAAAAGAACTATACCCAGAATGTGCGCTATTCTTTACCACGGCTTGTAGTCTATTCAACGACTTGTCTTAAATAATTTTTAATAATGTTTTTTCACTTCAGAATTTCGACATAAGTTCCATGAGAAAATGGCTAAATTCTACATTCAATAATGTTGGGCAAGCTGCTCACACATTGTTAACAGTTTTGTCTATTGTGATTGAGCAAATATTCTTATCTTTTTTGTCTGACTGATTTCCTCCTCCTTCCTTCCTTCCTTCCTCGATAATTTTTTGAGTTTTTTTTTATGATAGCCGGTGGCCCATTGGGTGAGGTCAAAAGGAGGGCAACGCATCGACATAGTAATTATGCTGACGTTTATGAGCGTCAGTTGTCGCAAAAAGGCTCTGATTTCTCCTTTGTACATACATTATATTATTACACTATATAAAAGAGGACTATCTGTAATAAAAATATTTATTCCGATCAGTAGTTCCTTAGCGCGTTCAAACAAACAAATTAACACTTCAGATTTATAACATTACTATAGATAGTTGGATATTATTCTTAGCTCGTGGTTATTGCTATTTGTTATCTACGAAAACTACTGAATGTTTAGTACTTACTTCATCCAAATCATCCCTGACCCAGAATCTCCTTAGCTGTCGCTGGTCCATTTAATGCCTAATGAACAGAAGGTGCTATGAATGATTGAAGATTCGACGGAGCCTATAATTCACTTACACACACAAACCCAACACAGCATAACGGAGACGCTAAGAGTTTGTTTGCTAAAACCATTCCTTTACTCTGAAATAAATTAAATGATAAATAAAGGCAAAATAAAGCTGTACTAGTGAATTTCACTCAGCCGTTTTTGCAACTGACTGATACCGATCTCTTAGGTTCTCCTTTGCGTCCAACTCTATTTTAGATGACCACCACTCCACCGCTGAGGAACTCCAGCGCCCAAACTTTTACGGTATAAACACTCCATGCCGGATATTAAATTCCAGCAGAATTATATACGTAAAGTGCTACTTTTCTTTTTCCGATACTCCTTATCTCTTAGCCTCGTCCCAAGCACCTGGAAGACGGCTTCGGTGCATCCGATCTACAAAGGAGGTGACCGCTCTGGTCCATCCAACTACCTTCCATTTCCAAAATTATGGAATCCATCTTAAATAGGCAGTTTTTATTCATTGTTTAGAAAAGCACTAACTTATCAGCGACCGTTAATAAGGTTTCCATCAGGAACGTTGGGTTCCCACCATGGTTCAAGCCTTGTCGTGGAGGTAGGGCTCAGTAACCTGGTGATCCGAGACATCTCAGCCAAGCTAATTGAACCAAGGAGGTGTATACTCTTTGTACCCCTCTTATAAGAGGAGACTAAAGATCAGGAGGAGGAGGCGCCCTTTGTATCCCTCTTGTAAGAAGAGGGGACATAAGAGCAAAAAAACAATGAGGCAAGGGGCAACAAAGGGGTAAGGGGCGAGGATGGGAACCTCGCCCCATTGCACTGTCCCAAAGTTGGTGGGGTTGTCCTGTGCTGCGGACAACTCCATCTGTGGAGGTGGCGTCGGTCCCTTAGGGGGCTGATTCCGTCGAGGTGCCCTGATGATTTGTTGTTCCGGAGCACCTCACCAACGGCGGTACTGATGACACTCGCGGTGGTTTTTGTGTGTATTCAGTATTATAATGTGTCGCGAACCCCACACACCACTGGACCCGGAACTGGAAAATAAAAAGGAAAGGAACGTTCAGCTGGTGACATTTTAACCTACTTAACGCATCGGTCAGCGGAGCCAATTGAAACCAAGGGGGATGCTTTAGCGGTTAGATTACCGATCACCGTCATTTACAACGTTGCTCGCTTGGGTCTAAAATCAGTCAATGCTGGTGTTCCACAAAGCTGTGTTCCGTCTCCCACCCTCTTTCTTATGCGTTATTTGCACTCCCACAGACCTCTTTCGCTACATACTTCACATTTTCTTTCAAAACTTGCCAAAAATCATCCATGTCCAGGTCCAGTACGTTATCTTTTGCCAAACCTTCCCGAACCAGATTCTCATACAGACTATGAATGACTACTAACTATGAAACAAAATCAGATCTTCCACTCTCTTTTAGTCCTCCTCCTTCATGTTTACAAATGTATGTCCTTATAAAGGAATACTGTGTTAGCACCAAGGAGATTTCTTTCCACACATAAATCCACGATGTGCTTATCAGAATCATCCACTCTACTATACCCATACGGACCTGACATGGAAAACCTGGCCACTTGGTGGGACCATGCGTCTATTGAATTCACCACATATAATTACTCTTTCATTCCAGTCCAGAACATCCCTTACATAATCCCAAAATCGGCTCGGGCATGGCGTGATGGGTGGCGGCCCCCATCACCGCATTTAGCATTTTTCGTACCGACGAGGGAGGATTGGTACACGCCTATAGGGAACCCCCTAACCCTTATTTTTTATTAAACTACCTTCTTACAAAAATATTTGTTTACCTGATGATGATTAGTCGAAACCGGTAGTAAATGTAAATTGAACAATAAATTAATTGTGGAAAAATATATAAAGTTTCTTTATTTGTTGAAACGTTAGAGTAGGTGACCCGATGGCAGAGTTATGGTGTCCTCACATTGTCTTCGGACTTCACATAGCCCCAGAACGTGCCATCGGATTTCCCATTTTCCCAGTTCCACCTCCAGCTTTATCAAGTCTAAGCGTTCGTCCGTTGTACGTAGCTAGTAGTAGCGATAGTGGTCAAATCGGTGGCGATCCGTAGCCCGAAGATTCTAAGCACCCCTTGTTCCACCGTTATCGTGGTCAGGACTAGTGGAACCACCGGGAACTAGGGATCGAATTCTGCTGCTGTCGTCCATTGGAGGTAAATGCTCATAATTGCTACGCTGAGCAGAAGGATTTGCAATCGCAGATAAGGTGTCGAGCCAGCGCCACCGCTGCCTGGATTTATAGTGCCGCTATCACTTGGCGCGACCGCTGACCGGTGTTCCCGTTTATTTTACTGTCACTATAAAACAGATCGGACACCAAACAACCAGCTCGCTGAAGCTTCTTAGATCTAGATGATTATTCATTCTAAAAGATTATTCTATTCTATAAGCTAGGGGACATGTCGCTATACATATTGCAGGACATTTAAGTGTAAGATATCGAAAGCCAATGTGTACCGACCTTGATTTCGCTCGTCCATATACTTTACTAGTTACGGTCGGAGGTGTGGACCAGAGGTAGAGATGTTCTTTTATAATCGTTATTACAAAATGAAAAAGGACAATGTGGTGGGTACAGGAATATTTACAATAATGTCATCAACAGATTTCCAAATATATTCAAGTATGGTACGGCCACCAATAACTCAACAAGATACAATATGAAGTGTCATATACTATGCATGGCACTACCTTCTCCTATGCAGCATGGCACTACCTCTTCCATTAATGGGATCGCGGAAAACTTGAGGGAAAACCCCAAATTTTATATGCACATTTCTTGACTCATTTGGAATTTTCCGTGTTGTCGTCGTTATTTCATGTCCTGAGCTGATGATGGAAGCTTCTTGGCAAAGTTAGGGGAGAATCACCAAGTGTTAAGCGATCAGTGATATAACGAAATGGCCTCGTTACCACGATTGTAATTGTAAAAAAATCAATCTGGCTTTAAAAGTCTAAATACCTGAACTGTAGTATTAGTTACATAGTACACTACTACATATTATCAGCAGATACCAGTAAAATATAGAGAAATATACAAGGGTGGATTGAAAAGAACACGGCCTAGCACAGATTCACTCAATTCTAAAAATTGAATCTACCCACATTATTTGGTTCAGTTCAGACTAGTTAATTGTGTGAAGTTCGAAGCGTTTGCGATAATCAGTTGTGATTTTATATTTTTTTAACAGAGCAAATGGAGCAAATCGTGCAGCATGCCGTCACTAAGTACTTCCAGCAGAATGGGTAATCCCCGAAAGCAATTCATGGTGATATGGTCAGCACTTTAGGAGACTCTGCTCTGTCTTATTCGCCCGTCAAATAATGGATAGCAGAATTCAAGCGTGCCATTGAGATTGTGAAGGATGAACGCCACTCAGGAAGGCCTACTACGTCCATTACTGGCGAAAATATTAAAAAGTACTTGATTTAATTATGGGAGATCGCAGATAAAAAATTAGATATATACCCGAGAAAATAGGCACCTCCTATGAATAAGGTGACTGGTATGTTCTGCGACTGACGCGTACGTAAAGTACGCGATTGACTATTTCACGTGACTCTTTGGAGCTATTTGAAGCTGACGCAGATGATTTTTTGAATCGATTTGCTACAATGGACCAAAACATGGGTTCATTACTGTACAAAGAAGGTGCCATTGGCCAACCCCGTTAAAAAAGAAGAGAGGGACGCCTCCCTACAGGACTTCCCGACCCCTCCCCAAAGTACAAAGGGAAAGGGTAAAGGAAAGGGGAACAGGAACAGGCCCAAGTGGACGGTGTTTGATCGCTACACTTTCAAGGCAGCTGCCCCTTCATTAGAGAGAGGGGGAGGGGGGGGGGAACAAGCCTCCAAAAATGAAGGGGCAACAAGGACGGACGTTGTCCTCCACAAAGCAGCGAAGAGGTCGGCGGCACCAATTCTGCCGGTAAAGAAGGCTACAGAAAAACCGGGGGCTTCTGCGCCGCTGGCTTACGAACAGGAGGCGTGTGCTTCCCTGCACCTCGGCTGTCATTTTAAAACTGCGGCCGGAACCTGTGGAGAAAAGGGCGGCTTATGCCTATGCTCTTCTTTGGGCAGAGGTCCAAGTGGACCTGCAGGAACTGGGCATCAGCTCATTTCGGATTCGCCAGTTGGCAACCGAGGCGTAGCTCATACAGTTGCCTGGCTCCATGAGCTGCGAGAAAGTGGATTTGCTCGCCGCTCGTCTGAAGAAGGTGCTGGAGGATGAGATGGAGGTGTACCGTGGAACGGCTGGCGACTCGCCAGCAGCTAAGTCCTGCTGCAGGCCGGGAGATTAGTGGTGGGGTGGAGCCGCGTTAGCGTCCACCTCATAATGGCATGCCCCAGGCATTGCTTCCGTTGCCCGGAGGTGGCAGTGACCGCAACACCTTGTAATACTCCTGCGGTCAGTCCGGTTACAAAACCGGGTGCACAGCCACCGCGCACTATGAAGCGTGCGCGGAAGCAGGCAGGCCGGCAGGCCACGTGATGGGGGACATAGCGTGCAGGTCCCCTGTCATTCGTGAGACCGTCGTTGCGGCCGGTGGTGCTTCTGAACGAAACCGGGAAGGCTTTCGAAAGAATATTGACCTTCCGGCTAGTTTAGCACCTGGAGAAGGGTTCGGGACTTTCTGAGTCCCAATTCGGGATCCGAGCACACCGGTCGAGCGCCCACGCCCTTACGTGCCTTCGGGCGGTGACGGTGAGGTGGAACACTGGAGGGAGGTGGTGGTCGCGGAATCTCTGGACATTATGAACGCCATCATCAGCCTCCCGTACAACCCCGAGTGCCCCCGTCTTTGCGGCTGTTGGGGGCGTACCTCTTCGATTGTAAAGTGGCCCTCAAGAACCGGTCCGGGTCCATGGAGTGGCGGCGAGTCGGCTGTGGCGTTCCACAGGAATCGGTACTTGGTCCGACTATGTGGGACGTCGGGTACGACAGGGTCCTGCCAGGCCGTCTCCTCCCGGAGATGGCTATCATCTGCTACGCGGATGACACCTATGTTTATGCCCGGGGGAAGGTCTTCAAGGAGGCGGTGCGGGTGATCGAGGTTGGTGTGGACCTCGTAGTCACCGCGCATAAAGAGGTTGGGGCTTCGGGTCAGAGGTGACAGGACCAAAGCCCTCCTCTTTCGCAGGACCGGCCGAAAGGGACCCCTGCCTGGGGCTGCTCTGAAGATCGGAGAGGATAGAGTCAGGATGAACCCGCATAAAATTTCTTGGGCTCATCTTTGAAGGAGTGTGAACCTTCGGCCCACAATTCGCTATTAAGGGACCGTGGGTCGTGGAGGCGGCGATTGCACTGGGCAGAATCCTCTCGAACCTCGGAGGACCCAGCGCCGCCTGCAGGCAGCTGTATTCCGGTGTCTGCCGGAGTATGGCGGCGAAACCTGCCCCGGTTTGTAAGGATCGTCTCTCTACGAGATACAAAGCCCATCTACGCTCTGCGCAGAAGGTCGTCGCAGTTAGATCGATCCGGGGATAGCGTATGGTTTCGTGGGCTGCAGCTAGCGATCTGGCCCGCGATCCCTCGTGGGTGCCCGTGGCGGTGGTTCATGCCGAGACCTGCTCCTAGTCTCGTATAGGAAAGGGTCGCGGTGGGTACCCCACGCAAGGCGGTCGCCAGTGGCTCTGCCGGATAGGGTGGCATTCACTAATGTGGAGGTGGGGCGAGGACCTGGCGCGGCAGCCGTATGGCAGAAGCGTAACGGCTGCTTGCGCCCGGTTGTTAAGCGGTGGATGCGCCGAAGGAGCAAAATCCTCACCTCCCGTCTGGCGCAGGTATTTACCGGGCATGGTTGCTTTGGTGATTATGTGTGTCGAACGGCCTACGGAGTGCAGATGACTCAGTGTCACGATTGTGATACCGCGGTGGACTCGGCCCAGCGCACCCTGATCGTGTGCCCGAGATGAGCGGCGCCGCATCACTTTTCGAGCCCGACATACGGCCTAGGTGTGCCTCCCAGGCTCCTATGTATCATGCGTAACTGCATTCCCCTGCGTTAACAAAAAAGGGGATATATGTAGGATGAGAGAAAATAGATGTTTAAAACAATTAACGGAATAGCTAGAGATAGAAAATGAATAAAGGAAGGCCAAGCAAACAATGGAGAGTTATGTCATTAAATATGTAAAACCTCACTGGATGCGATGGGCTCGGAACAGAGACATGGAAAGGTTTGGGAGAGGCCTACGCCGCAGAGGCGACTACCAAAGTCATTGAACAATTATGTTGAAACTTAGTAGAAATAAAGGCTATTTTTATTCTCAGCTTGACATTACTTTTGAAGAATACAAACTTTTAAATTCTGAACAAAAATTATCACGTAATTGTAGACTCATTTAGTTATTACATTGATGACAATAATCTAATGCGCGTGAGCAGGAGGCTCAATAACCTCTCCCATAATTTTGCCATTAAAAATCCTATTATCACTTTTATTAATAATTGCTTTAAATACAACGTTTACAACTTCCACGCGCTGGCCCCCAATTGCTTTTGACTCACATGCTACAAACTTATTGACCTCCAGAAGGTGGAACCTTATGTTTTTTCTATAGAATAGGGGGGTAAACGAGTAATCCGAGCCTTTTTACGACTACCGATGCCCATGAAGATCCACATAATTGCAATACCTATTCAAATCTTCAGCTTAAGTCACTGGCAAACCATGCTGCATCTTTATCTACTTCACTTTTAAAGAGATGATTACCTCTCTCTATTATTCTCGACTACAGAATTGACGGGTAATAGAGGAGCCGCTGGATGTGATAACTCCAACGGAACCCCATCCGTGGTTGGCGGAGCGGGTATGCCTCTTTTCTAGCTCACTCCGAAGCCTCCTTTAGGGACATTAAGTCAAACCACACAAAAGGAGGTCCCGCCATCTTTGAATGACGAGCTAGAGTAAGCACTCTCGTTGTTACACAATGATATGGGTCTTCCAGGAGTGCGACATAAATAAAGGAACGTTCTGGAATTCTTTATGACATCATTCAATAAATAATATGATTCAAAGAAGTGCTTGGAATTAGACTCCACACAAAATTCATTTAATCTGGATGGTGTCGAAAGTTATTTTTTATTAACGAAATTTTGTTAGTCTCATTCCGAGACTTTTGCTTACAAGGGCTCGAATTCAGACCCATGCCATATACAACCCAATCCGAAACATAAATAAGTATTCATTTTTTTTACGTAGGGTAATAAGATACATCCGTCAATCGGAGGAGATATCTGTATTTTGGTAAGAAAATTTTGGGATTTAAGTTCAAGTACATTCTTCTGATGTTGTAGAAATCCAAAATGAGAGGTAAGGGTTGCTGAACTTGTGGTCGGAGGTCCACGGAGAGATTCTTCAGTCACATGATGCTTACCTGTGTAAAGTATTATACAGTCTATCTTTTCATGACCGCAGCGACGGCTGATGACCTTAGACATTCAGAGGGCAGCACCGGCCACGACATGAGGATAGTATGAGCTTCTCTCTGATGTGGTCTAACTGGTTATTATATTCGTATATACCATTCATCTAGAGTCCATGACCTCGGATATTCCCATCATTACTCACTCTAAATGTCATCCTGATGTAACATACGGAAGTTTAGGTATATGCTTATGGCAAAACATAGGACAGGACCTTTACATACTACAAAAAGTCAATTAATCAACATAAATTTGAGACGGACTTATTTTATGAAAATATTATTTGTAAGTAAAGAACAGTTTCATATTTGAGCACATTACAATGCGGAATCCCCAGCTAGTGCCATCAGCACTGACCTTGGTAGGGTGCCTGGGAATTATTAGGGCTAGCCAGGCATTTAAAGGACCGATTCCACCTCTACATAAGAATTGTCACAGAACAACCCTGCCAATTTCGGGGTAGTGCAATGTGGTGTTCCAATCCTCGCCCCCTTAACTTGTGCGCAAAGGCACCTGCTTCTCCTGTTTTTCATATTAATAGAGGGGTAGAAAGAGTAGCCCCCTCGGTTCAATTGGCATCACACAAGGCGTCCGAATCCACCCCAGGTTGCTAAGCCCTACCGCCACGAGTAAAATATTGGCCTACTACAGGGAACCATGATGTTTTATTGTGCCTATATTATTTAGATACCATAGTTTGTATATTAAATAGGTAAATGTACAAAAACGTACACTTTAATATTTGTAAGAATATTGCATCATGATGTGAAAATAGTTCAAGCCTATGATCTCGTAAAATCTATTAGAGCGTGAGAACGATCAGCGCTATATAAGTCTCCATCGGATGTCACACGGGCGTAACTAATACGTAAGGTTATTCTAGACTAGCAGTTCGTCCTAGCTTTTTTTCCATATCTTGTGAAATATTCTCGCATGGACATTTCACAAAATATGAAAAAAAAAATCATTGATTAAAAAAAAAAAAATATTAATAAATGTTCATGCCTTGTAAAAAGTACACATTGCCACATAACAAATAATTAAATTTATGACACAATAACGTCTGTGGGGACAGTTGCTTGTCAATAATTTCTGCACCTGCGATATATGGATTTCCTTTGATATTTCTTTCATTAGTTACATTATAGAAGTTTTCATTATGATATACAAAGTTTTAGAAAATATTATACTCGTATTATAGCCTATGTTCAGCAGCGGTAATATAGGATTTTAATAGTAAAAGAATTTTTGAATTCCTTCCAATAATAGCTTTTTTTTGTTGACGCCCCGCGTCAAACGCATCTACGCGCCTTCACCGGCCCTGGTGGGGTCCAGTGGTGTGTGGGTCTCGCGGCACATAACAGTGCCGAATACACACAAAAACCATCGCGAGTGCCAACAGTGCCGCCCTTGGTGAGGTGAACCCGAAACAACAAATCATCAGGGCACCTCGACGGCTAGTCAGCCCCCTGACTCCACCTCCACAGATGGGGTTTCCCGCACTATTCTTATTAACAATCTTCTGTAACAATTTGACCACATTTCATTACAAATTTTAGTCTGCTTTAATATTGATGTCTTCAGTTTACGCGAATGTTAGTCATTATAATAAAACTACTTTTACGGATTTTATGGCGGTTTATTTAATTATTTCTGCAGCCCGACGTTTCAGAAGATTTACAGCAACCATGGTCACGGTCTGCTTTAATGTTTATTTTCAACCTTCTTACTATACTTCTTAATATTACATGTTTCCAAAATATACAGTAGGTTTTTTAAATGAAAATTATTTTATTTTTTTAAAAAAGACTCCGATTTAGGCGGAAAAAGTGAACAGACTCAAAACTGGAAACTATTACTCGCACTTGTTATGTTTCATTTGCACATAGCAAATTGAACATTAGCCTTTTCATTTGAGTATTTCGTTCCGTTTAATGAATTTTAAATTCGTTACACGTTAAGGCTTGGAAAATACCACCAAAGAGCTAATTTGTACTTTAAATGCTAGAACATTTACAGCTAGCGACACGGTTTAAGTGAGCTGAAATGATTAATACATATTTTTAAGTAAGATAAAGATTGCGTCATGTAATAGATAAACGTGTTAGACAAGTAGTGTCAAAAGTATATTTATTTATTTTAAGCGCATTTACTAAGGTTTCCTCATCTAAATGCTAGTAAATTTTATATCTTAACGATCCTAACTACTTTTACAATTTCACCCTCGGTAATTCAAAACTTAGAGGGGGCGGAAAATACACTTTTTAGCACTTTAAAAGCGAAGCTTAAAACCTCACAAAGTATAAGCCATAATTGAAAACTCCTATACCTACTTTAGAAATTTCCATATTATTTAGAAACACCTATGACATCTCACACGACATGTATGGAGTGCTGCTACCAGTCTTTTTATTTTTCTTTTTTTTAACGTATGGAAATCCCCTCAGGTCGACCGTCTCTTATGGGCCATGGCTGAGATGGCTATGTCAGACTTGAACTGTCTAAAACCACACGGTGTTCCATCCCGGTAATCAGTAGCGAGACATCCAGGTGTACCCTAGAAATGATGATTCCTGGACACATCAGTAGACTTTGACCACACGGTGTCTCTGATGATCTCGCCAAAGTTGCGGAAGCGTTAGCCCCATTCTCCTTCAAAGGCGCGCGCGGAACACTTCACGTAACCCACTTCAGCCTAATTCCGCTTGGGCATGGTGTGGCCCCCACCCAGCTCCCTCAGACCAGCGATCATGGTGGTCGGAGGTCATTGGTCACCCTCTGGCATCAGATGCATTTACAATTACTTGTCACCCGCAACCTCTCCACTATCTCTTTTGCGGACATCACTGTCTCGCAAAAGGTGACGCGGTAGCATTCCAAAAGGTCTCGCCATTATCCAAATAATTTTGAACGACAGCCCCGAGCCAGACGTTTCCTACTTCAATGACTGCCACAAGATCTTCTTAGCACTGCTGCACCCACGCTAAACACTCTGCAAGAGTGTCCAACGCGGCATCCTCGTGACACTTCCCACAGTGGTGCCACTCTGATGTTGTTTCGCGTCGTACACGATACAGATATTTTCCGAATTACCTGCGCCCTGTCAGTATCTGTGTCAGTCCGGATAATGGGCCATGTTACCTTTCCAGCCAATTCGTCTGAATGGTCTTTTTGCTGAAATTGTGGCGTGTTGTTCTGCGGGAATTGGTGACCCAAGCCGCTCTTAGTAACCTAATATAAATTGTTGGTAAAGCAGGGATCACTTGTCTTCCAGTTCCAGGTTTGCAGATTTTGAGATCCCGCCACAATTCCTTCTTTCGCCAGAGATATGATGCCACGGCGAAGTACCGACCAGGAGACTTGCCACCTCAAAGGTGATCGTGTGGTATCCTCTGATAATCCAAATGGCCTTTAGTTTTTGGATTGGCACAGAACTCTGAGATTCTCACCTCTGATCTTCAGGTTCCACACCGCCCATACCGGTGCCCCATATAGGGCCGCAGACTACACGATACCGTAATAGAGTCTTCTACAGGAGCCATCAGGTCCGAATTGAGTAGGCAGCAGCGATGACAAGGCAGCCGCTATCTCTTTTAGTCTTTTTCTAAGCGTCTGATGTGGCTTATAAAGTTCCACCGGCTATCGAGCATGAGCCCCAGATATTTTATTGAGGGTTCGACACCAATGCCAACGCCTCCCACAGAGAGGCGTAGGCCCATGAAAATTAAATATCTCAGACTTGTCGAGGACTACCTCAAGACCTACCCGCCGGATTCGTCCCATCTCGAACTATGACCAAGGTCCTCTACCTTGGTCATAGCTCGAGATGTCAAAGAATATTAACAGTAGCAACGTATTCTTAATATTTTTTTAATCACTGAAACACAATCTTTATATATTGTAGTGGTTTCTAAAATACATATTACAAAATTCAAATATACCAACAGTATATTTATATAAACTGCGAGTAAAAATACGGAAAAAAGACGGACGGACAGATGGACATAATGAAATTATTATAAAGTGTAAATACCGAACGGTTACTTTAACTGAAAAGTGATAGTATATCCTAATGATAATTTTGTAATACCTACTCAGCGACACCTCTCACAATAATATTTTTCGAGTGTCAATTTTGAAATCTAGAAGTACACTAGTAAGTACTAACTCTTCGGAAACATTTCATGCTCAATCAGCCAAGACTACAGAGAAAATATCTTTCTCACTCAAATAAGACTATGCGAACGTACGGTGAGGACGTACCTCGGCCGAGGTCTGCGCCGTCTATATGGCGGGCGGGATTGTGGAGATGTCTATTCACCATCAGATGATATTGGACTGTTCCTATGTCTCATATAACATTAAAATAAAACAGCTCTTAATTTTTCATTTACTATATTTTTTTGAAGATAGCAGTCTTTTTACTTCCATTTTAATCCATTTTAAATAGTAAAATATATCTGTATATATAGATGGTATCGCGACCGAGCCACAATAACTTACAAGACCAGCAGACACTAAGCCTACTAAGTGCCTAGAAAACAGTTGTAATGCATTAAAACAAACAAATAAGGGAACGAATGAACAAGTAAACAAACAATCAAAGAAGTATTTTTTCAATTGTTATTTTAATTGCTTCTGCTACTTACGTTTTCCAAATTATACCTGACCCCGAATCCCCAAAGCAATCGCCGTTCCATTCGGTGCCCATTAAACAAAATACGCCTTTGTGAATAATTATAGGATGATTTATATTGGTCTTTACTCGCTTGCACACGTTAAAGTCTACATAACGTAGGCGAGTCGATAAAAGATGACTTGCGTGAACCATTCCTTCAGTCTGAAATAAATCATAACCAATTAGAATATTTTGCCACTATACTTCTTCTGATGAGAGTATTTTTTTACGATCCGCGCGCAAAAAATTAATACCTGAAAATTCAGGCTACCTACCTACAGTCAACATTTAGTTAGACTTTCAAAAAATGTCACAGGTGCGGTAGAATAACACATTTAACGTATTAAACACCTCTTATCTATCACTAGTCGTTTTTCTACAAAGGTAGTATTAGGCGAACCTTAAAATTTTTTAAAAGAATTTTAGCTTGTAACGCCAAACATGTATAACATCTAACGCGTGTACATAAATACACACACACACACACACACACACACACACACACACACACACACACACACACACACACACACACACACACACACACACCAGTATAGAGTAGGAAACCAGGTATAAATGTAACACTGAGAATAAAAAGAAACCATCTTCGCTACGCTGATCATTGCTCCATTGTTATACGCTATTTTGTATCCCTCCTTAGCTGAGCTCACAAAGCTGCGTCTACACATTACAGCTGTAGCGAAGTTATAAGTTTTGTTACAATTTTTTATTGGTTTTGTTTACAGTTTACAATTTAACCTGTGTGTTTGACATTACTAATGTTGCTTACTAATTTATCTTTCTATTTGAATGCTTTCAAGTAGTACAGTATTTTTTTAACAGCTGCTTCTTGCTATGTACACAATGTGTTTGTCACATTCTTGAAAATTTGAATCCTTACTTGTACTTTCATAGTAACAATTTGTTACTTTTATCCCGGTTGTGATAGTGACATTTCAAAGTTTCTAGAGATCTAAGTATTTTTTTTATATTTCATACTAGTACATGTGAATTAAAATTGCCTAACATCCATAAATTAACGACCAGTAAGGGTATAGTTCCGTGATTTGGCTGCGAAAGATGTTATGCTCCGTTTAAGAGACGGCCAATTCATAGCAATAAATACATGTCACTTTATATCGATATGTGCAAAAGAAGAAGAAAATGATTAAAGTTGGCATAACGAGTCTAATGAGTTTAAAAATTGCTTCTGGCTCCATACCTACTCTGTGTAATGGAATCACAGCGATTATGTTCTCTTCGTCACCCACCCCACTCCATTTTAATATCGCCAATATTGTATCAATGAGAAAACCCAATGTCGTATAAAAATGACAGATTCTAAATTCAAGTGTAATATTTTTTATTTTGAATTGTAAGAACATTTATGACCTGACTAAGTATACTTAGACTACACTTGGTATTAGTCAAATGAATGTGTACCGGGCTATTAATAGATACATTGATACTTCATCTGTTTGTAACAGAGAAAGAGCTCGCTAGCGAAAAAGATGATCTAAGTAGTAAGGGAAAGAATTCGTAATTCCAATGATTGCGATTTTAACTCGGGAAATTTATAAATAAAGGGGTAGCATCTGGAACCATGTCGCGTATTTCAAGAGATTTGTTTTCCAGCCTATATAAGACGCACCGGTCATTCCTTAAGTGTTAAATTAAAGTTGAATAGGGTGGTAAAATCGGAACAACTGCTAGCGAAAATAATTGTCGTTGCTGACTTAATCTTATGATGTAATTTAGCCTTTAAATAAAGATTAAAAAAAAATTGTTTACGGATCAGATTTTTACAAGTGAGGAACATTTTAACAAACAAAATGACCATGCTAATGCTCTAAGCTCCAAGGAAGCTTCCCAATTACTCCATAGAATGTAACGTGGGCACTAACCGACTTCAGTCACGGTTCGGTGAGGTACTAGGCACGAAGGAGTGACTGAGCCATGTTTTCGTGAAAAAGGTCGACACATTGACACAATTGTATTAAGATACAATTCTTGAGAATGGTAGGTAAGCCCCTTAGTAGCACCATGTTCAATAAGCAAATATGGTCCTTTCATCAACACTCGGAAACAGATCATAAAACTCGGTCCACGCAGTCTTGGTTGGAAGCGAACGTCTCGGACTTTATCAGAGCTGAAGACTGACCGTCGTCTAGGCCCGATCTCGATCCGCTGGATTGATATATATCCGCCATGATAATTTGATGTCCCTAAAATAATCCATACGATTGACAGTGGAGAATTTCCCCGTGGGAAGAGTGCGTGCTACTAGTTATAACTGGTCTCAATATTTAAAGGACTTTATTGCGCCAATGGAGATCACTTTGAATAATCTTTTTATATTTTTCATTGTTTTATATTTGTGTCTTCAACATACACACTGTGAAAGTAATAAATGTTATTTTCAATTATAAAAAAATATTTTATGTATATATTTATATATATTTCATAGAAACATACTCACCTACAGAACATTGTTTATTATTTTCTATACTCACAAATATTTCCGACTGTCCAACGTAAATAACGAAATAGTATTATTTTTTAATTTCTCAAAAAAATCGATGTAGTTTCTACAAATACAAATTTTGATCCCAATAATATTTCTTTTCTCATTATTTCCTTATTCAAAGCTCAAAAGTTACGTCCCGACTGTTATTGATTTTAAACGGTAATGATGATGATACGAATTTTATTTAATGTACATACACCGCATGTTTGAATACAATTAATTATACGTCCCAAAAATCAATAACTTCGAAAATGTCTCAATAATCTAAGCTGCATAAAATTGTTATTGACAACAAGCTGTCCTGGCAGACGTTGTTCTGTCACAAATTTAATTTGTAGTCATGTAGGTGACGGGTAATGTGTACGAGACCGAAAATAAAATTTACAATACTTGTATTTTGTATATCAGTGAATATTTGCTATTCGTGAAATATCCGTGTGAAGCTAGGGCGGACGGCTAGTACTAAATAAAATTTATAACATATGCACTGCGGGGCTGTTAACCTGTTGATAAAGTTGTTGCCGAGAAGGTAAAATTAACGTAACTGTCAAAACTCTCATGCTATGTAAGTATGATATATTAAGATCAATAAAAACTCACAGATATGGCTCCAAAGCCAGCCACAGTAAACGTATACTTTTCCTTCTTCCAACGCTCATTTGTCACCAATGGTATTTTCTGTACATTTGGTCCATATACAAATGGTCTCTTAACCATTATCAATCCGATATCATGGCGGGGCAACCCTCGTTTATATTTAGGATGCACGCGTATCTTATGAACTTCGTATTCTTTGCCTTGTCCTTTTATTGACGAACCTATGACATATGCTTTTGTTATCGTGGTCTTACAGGAAGCCATCAGCAAGTCATGTTGGCCAATGAGCCATCCGATACTCAAAAACCGTACGAAACGCGATCCTGAAGATGTCACTTTACGGCGGTATTATGTGAGCGACCCGGCCGTGCCGGTCTAATTTCGTTGCATAGCAGGATGTCGTGTCATGCACTATGCATGGCACTACCTCCTCACATATAGCACCTCTTCCCGAAAGCTTAGTTGAAGTCAATCAAGAGACGGTCCTATCTGCCGTTGGTAAGTATTGTGTGATTAAACACACACTAAAACAGACAACCTGTGATGAAGTAAATAGTTCACTCACAATGATTGTACATTCATTTAGTACTAAAGTGACAACTTTTTCTTAACGCAGGGAAAATAATTCATGTGCCTTCCGGTCTGGCACGGGTGGACTGGAAAGGTGTGTCAGACTCAGCACATATTGACATGGATTTTTAGTTATTTACTAATTTTAACATTTTGCGGATTGATTATTTTATCATCGTAATTTACAAATTAAATTATTTTTTACTTTATTTTCAATTTAAAATAGTATTAGTTCTTAATTCTTAAATTTTTAACGTTTTTGTGTATTTCCAGATATAAATTTATTATTTATAAAAGTAAAATAATAAGAATTCGAACAATAAGTAGTGCAAGTGTGTTCATTTTAGGGTTTCGTACCCAAAGGGTAAAAACGGTAAAGTTACTCAGTCCGGCCTTAGACGCTATGAGATAAGGACAGTATTATATTGTGCCCAGGGCTCATGAGCTAGGATGACCACTCTAATCCACTAAAGAGGGCTCTCTTTAGGTCATACTGACATTATTCATTTCTGATTTTTATGTTCTTATGTTGATAACATATACAGAAATAAAGTGTTACTTACACTTTCAACCTGTTCTCAAGAATACCTGTTCCTAAGTGTTAACAACTGCTAACAGGTTTAGATTAGCACAAATATGCGCATAATCCCACGATGTGCGACTTTACCATTCTAGCTATCTCGTTACCTTTATACATAAAAACAGCAACAGCGTTCTTGCAGTTTATTTAGACTCATTACGTATATACAATCCGACGGCGACATATAGGTACACATACGAGGTATATTCAAAAAGTACTGCGAATTTTGAATCTTCGCGGCTTACGTATATTAGAATTTAGATATTTTTATGGCGTTATCTGTATCAAATTTTGTCTGAAAAACGAAGTTAAGTGCGCGTATGCATTCCGAGTGTTTCTACAAAAGCAACGTTTATCGGTGGTACAAAATGGTACAAATGCCGAGAAGATGTGAACGACGAAGAGCGTGCCAGACGCGTGAGCACAATAGACTACTTTCTCTACAATAGACGAAAAAATTTATGAAGTGAAGAAAAAGGTATTGGCCAGTCGTCGAATCACCGTCCGAGAAATTGTCGAGGGCCTTCGCATATCGATTGGCTCGTGCTATTCGATTTTAATCGATGATTTGGGCATAAGATGGGTCGCCGCAAAATTCGTACCAAAATTGCTCCACTTCTATCAACGCTTGCACGCGTCTTCTTGCCAAAAAATAACACACTAATGATACCGTAGCCATCTGGCCCCATGTGACTTTTTCTTGTTCCCAAAACCGAAGAGGTCCATAACAGGGCGACGCTACGATTGATGGGATAAAGATGGTATCGAAGGAGGAGCTGAACAAGACACAAAAAACTGATTTGTGGAAGTGCTTCGGAGATTGGAAAAAACGTTGGCACAAGTGTATACTATCCCAGGGGGATTACTTTGAAGGGAACAAAGTAGATATTCACGAAGAAATAGATGATTTTCGAAAATACACAAAACCCTCGATACTTTTTGAACATATTATGTACATAGAAAACTTTAGAAATAACTTTAAAAATTAAAACAGCATCTTTCAATGTGTTACTTGGAATAATTTTGCAACCTTTTTAGCAAGTGTGGCATTTATCAAACAATTTTTTTAATATGTGGCGTCCCGATCGATATTTAAAATTAGAATTTGCATGTGGCCGGCCTACTACTCACCTACAAGAATTGCCATTGAGTACACCAGTTTCTTTTTCGTTGAATTATGCTGCAGCAGACAGTGGGCGGCAGTAATTGTAATTCTGTCAGTTATAATTGAGGAGCCACAAAACGGCCTCTGGTAATATGTGATGGAAGCAACGTGCGGATACATAGAAACTGGTACTGCTACACCGCTCACCACCCTTTCTTGCATGTAATCTAAAAAAAAGTTGAATGATCCTTGGTGCATTTGGAGATTTTTTATATACGTGCTTATGTAGGTATATGTTTGGCATGACATAAATTCCTCAATCGTCGCAGGTGACGATCGTGTTATAATTTTTGAGATAACAGTGTCAATGAGTGTTACAACGGATTATAAATTAATAATTTATAATCCGTTGCTTTAGCCCAGTATTCTTCTTATATATAATACAGGAGGGTAAACGAGAATCGTTTTTCGAGCCTTTCAGGACTACCAACGCCTATCGAAATTCACATTATCGTCATGCAGATGCGTTGCCCTCTTTCCTTCCTATCCTGCACTGGGCCACCTACTACACACAAACTTCACGACACGCGAGAGCATAACTGTTACTTTACGGCGGTGTCATGTGAGTGAGATGGACGTCCCCGCTAGTGGCAGCCCAAATCGTCTGCGATGTAGCATGGCACTACCTCTTACTATTAGAGTTAGTACCAACTCTTAAATTCAGGGCCTCCAACCACTAAATAAGTTCGGAGGTTCTGATTTAAACAGAATCTACCGTTGTATTACATTGTAAAAATTACTTTGTTATAATTCAGTTCTTCTTAAATATATATACTGTTTATCATTTATAAACACAAAATGCCAGAAAAAAACTAGAATCTCTTGCTAACACGACAAGAGACTACCTAGAACACGAGAAAGAGACATTGCAGTGTATAAGTGTGTGCAAAGGCACAAGTGCACTCCCTGTTCATTAATCGTCCTATTCTGATGGGACGACAGGTCGACACGACCGAAGAGAAATCAGTCTCAGTTCCCACGGCTTCACGTGCTCTCCGAGGCACAGGGGCGTAACACCGCCAACCTCCTGATTCCGGACTTTTATTAGAAATTGAAGAATCCAATAATACTATATTGTGACTATGGTCCGTGCAGGGACTCGAAGCCAACTCCAACCCCGACTGACAACTGTGGTTCAATATGCTTACCGCAGGGCACGAGGTAGCCCCTTAACATTATCTGCATAACAATATCATGCGTGTGTATTTGGGCATCGGCATTTATAAATTAACTCCGACTTCTTGTATCATTATACTATAAAAAAACAATGAATATAAACTAATAAAATTTGACATTATGGAGTAGAATGTTAATCTCGCGGTGTACTAGAATAACACAATTTTATGAACCAAACCGTAATACACATAACTTTACGTTTCAATGTCTTTATATGAATATAAATACCTGAAGCATTGTGACGACTTTCGTAGAATTTGTGACTTATTACACTAGCATGGAATGTTAGAAGTGAACTAAAAAGCAATTTACACAACATTATAGTGTATTTGTCAATCTCTTAAATCAAATAAACTATTTTCACGATAAACTTTTAAGCACAACGGTCGACATCATCAATTACATTAATAAAATTACAATGTCCATGAAATGATAATTTACGATACCTACATATGTAATATTAATTGGAAGTTTATCGTTTTTAGTGTTCCGTACCACAAATGGAACCCTTATAAGATATTTTTTTAGTCCGTCTGTAGGTCCGTCCGTATGTATATCTGTCTGTCTGCATGTCTGGTCAATACCTTTTTTTTCATCTTGGTTGATGCACGTTTTCCCGAGAAATAACTCTCAAAGGCCCGGAAATCGTACTTCTAAGTCAATGTTATCAAACGATACAGCCGTTTTTTGTGCAAAATTTCTATGGGAACAACGCGCGAAAACTGAAACCTTGCAGTTTATTTACTCTCATAAATTAGGTCAGAAGTAAGACCTTACTGTAAAAATGTTGGAATAAATCCGAAAATGACTATATTCTAAAGAGTATTGCTCTGAGATCGAATTTCGATCTCAATCACAATTTTTTTTGTATGTATTTAATAAAATAAAATATTCATACATCATAATTTCACAACATCACAATTAGCATAATTACAGTTTGACCATTTTGTGCGTGTATATAATGATAATAATGCTTATTATATTAAAATACTGCTAGCGTTTTACACATCTGTCTTCTAAATCTTTTCCTTATAATCTTCATCCATTACAATTTCAAATTCACCTATTTGCGCAATTCTTTAATAAAGTAATACGATTTTTTTTCTTCTTCACGTATTAATGTATAGACCACTGTTAAAAGCTATAATAAAGTACATACATAATATGTATTTTCTTTTTTTGGGTTCTGCGCGAAATAAAACAAAAAACTTAAAAGGATCCTAACATATAAGAACGACACAACTAAACTACAGCTCGGCCAATTTTCATACATGAAAAGTTCGACGCGAGGCTGCTCACTCGATACCGTACTTTCTCCCTATTTGTGGGTTATGGGTATGTATACTGGGTTCTGTATCTTAATAGGATACGCAGATGATATATACCTGTTAGGATAACTTAATTTCGCGATCTAAAATAATCGGACTAAACAAAAAAAAATATGCTCATTAGTCATAATTTTTCATTAGCATTTAATGTCTCCGTGGTGCATAGTACCTGGGCATCATTCGGTTGCTTTCTCTTTTCTTGGCTTGTACAAGTCATTAAAATATTTTATTGTTTCCCGCTTTGATCGGGGAGGGAAATATGAGTCACTTCCTACTCCTCCAATTTTCTTTTGATTCAATTTATTGCGGGTTCCAAGACAGTTTCTACTTTTCCCTCGGGCTCCAAGCGATCTTTGTTATGATTTTCTACTATAAAAAATGGGCTTTGCCTACCATTACATCCATGGGTCATTGTAGTTGTCGCTGTCGATCCTAGAGACGCAGGAGTAGCACCGTTCTTATTATAGTAGAAACCTAGGCAAAACGATAACGGGCCACGACAAAAAAAATATTTTTATGTTCATCTCATTCTCTCGTACGTCCTTTTATAATATAGCATATATTAGTATCCGATAGCAAAAAACGAATGGCTTGACCTTCCGATCGAATAACCCCCTATATTCGCATCCTGGGCTACTATGGCTACTTGAATCTTCCAATTTCCCGTTGTGAAAACGGTGAGTTCTATAGTCCGTCGGCCAATGATTCGACCCCCTTTCTGTGCTTTAGCGCCTGCCCGAAGATGAATGGCTGGAGGGAATCCAGTTCCAACGGCACGTAGTTTTTTTGTAGATTACGGGTCCAGCTCAACCAAAATGAGCTCCATAACTCTAATGGAATAAACCATGGAGAAAAGTTGTGCCCGAGTGGGTCTCCTAAATTGGGAAACCTACACTTCTGACGCAGAGGCGCCAGGAGTCTGCAGTCTGTACTACAGGCTGGGCACAATATGCGTCCAGAGTGGACAAACAGCTCACTTTTGCTCATACAACAACTAAGATAAGGAAACGGATTCGATCAGGTAAGTGATTTTGTGCTTGACAATCGATTGTTTTCTATCGGGGTCGGAGACGGCCTTGGTAGTTATCCTAATAAGATATACATTTTGGAGGGGAACAATGAAATATCAGAAAAGAGAAGTACATTGCGATTATTATTAATGACAGCTTTGAGAATTGGTTGGTGGGGTTGCAGGCTCCGGTGCAGACACAGAAAAAGGACCGGTTTCGGGGCGACGCCTACACATTACCAAACGGGGAGGATGCGTGGTGCAGCTACAGGACTTAGATTTGCACGTAACTGTTTAAAACGCCATAATAGAAGGGGCTAAAGCGTTAGAGTTTCAGGTCTCCCTTCAAAAGAAAATGCTTAAAAGTACCAAGCAGATGATCAATAACGGAAACTCCTTTAGATGTGTTCAATTTGAAAGCCGAAGAATTGACAGAAAAAGCTAACAACAGTCGGCTCCTCCTAATAATGGAGTTGATTAGGACCAACTGGAAGGGGGTACTCTCCAAGCATTAGAAAGGCAGCAGGAGCTGTTCGTGAAATTGTGGAATCGCTTTTTTCGAGAGGCCCAAGCACAAGCAGTGACGCCTCGCGTGAAGGGTAGCCTAAATGAAGAAGTCCCTCAGAGGCTGGAGAGCGTTATCCCTCAGGTCGATGGACACCTTGCCGAACTGGAATCACGGCTGCTCCAATGACCTATTGTGGGCCCTCATCTGCCGGGTGATGATACGAGATCGCGAGGAAAACAAGGGCTAAACGAGGATTAATACCACTTACTCTGCCCGAAAGGAATGCTCCGGAGCTGCTGGCTTTGATGGCTCCTTTTGATACGGTGCCTTCAGCAATATCTTCAGCGATAACATTGGCACGTGAAGCACCATCGCTTGCACGCCCAGAATCGAAAGTGGATTACAATCCTGACCCATACACATCCACCCAAAGCAATTACCTCGGTGCCGGCGGCTGTGGCGTCGGCTTCGATAGTTCAGCACAAGGAAAAAAGCCTAAAGAAAAGAGGAAGATTAAACTGTGTGGAGCTGGGGAGTTTAATCTCTTTGGGGCCGTAATCATTAAGCTTCGGTTAGAGGCGGAGGAAGATGGGGAATATTACACATCGGCCCTATTTAAAGCTGAGCATAATATTAATTAAACGAAGAAGGGCATAAGACCGCTTCGCATCCGAAATAGCCCGAGTGCCTATGATTACGTAAAGTCTATGAGAGCATGAGATTGATCGACGCTTCATTGGGCCACATCAGGTCCCATATATTCTCAATTAAACAAAAAAAAAGATAACTAATATATTCTCAATTAAATTAATTATATTTCTCTTACTAATCTTTTATATATTACAGATATACATGAACAGCAGCTGCTAGAGGTAGTCTTGGTACATTGCAGCTGAAATTGAGAGAGCAACAGAACAAAAAAGACGATTATGCGGATATCTGTGGGTATCGGTAGTCATCAAAAGCCTCTAACTACTCATTTGCTACAAAAATATGTGACAGAAATTAACGGCAACAAACTATTTGTAGTGTTGTGAGTGTAACATAGCTTTATCAAATTTTTAAACATTTCATTACCTTATAAAATATTTAGCAAGACGTACATTCTCGCCTTTGTCACCGCTTACTGGATCTAAAAATTTATCAGGTATACGCAGCTACTTTCAGCGTAAAATCAAAACAATAATAAAAAAGATAGATCTCCAGAAGTTGGAAGATTTTAATTCCGTATTCCTAAATTTATGACAACGAGCCAAAAACATAGTTTTTGTTTTATTCATTTACAACTTTTGCAACTTTGTGCTAAAAATTCCTTCTGAAACACTTTTTAATGAGCCATCGCACCTATTTTAGGAGTCTATATTTCACCAGTTACAAATTTATGCCCCAGTGTAAATATTAAGTTCATAATGTTTTAGTAAAATATATTTATATACAAATAAACATATATTTCAAAATTTTTCGTAATGTAACCTGTATTACCAAAGTAAAGTATTTCATCAAGTAAACTAAACTATGTTATATTCCTCCGAAAACAGATTTCACATTGAGTGTGTAGGACGTGGAACTGAGTGTATAGATGGCAAACAAACAGTAGCCTTATTTGAGGTCCTCAAATTTTACACACTCAGAATATTCAGATTGTTTTTAAGACATTCCACGTAATCACAAAGAGTATTCGGTACTCGATTCCGATTTCGTTTGATTGTCTATAAATATTTCATAAATGTACACTCATGCTCGGTTAGCCGATCAAGCCGCACGTCAATCGCCAAATCATTGACATGGCGGCTATTGACCAAGCCATGTGGGAGGACATAGGCCGCATGTATTAAGTGTAGGCACACTTTCTAAATATACTTACCCTATATTATGTGAAGTTCACAGTGTACAGCATTTTCATTTTGTTATATTTTTATTTCGATGCTTGTCGTGTGTCATTAATTTACAAAGATTCGATTTCATACTGCCTGTCATTCTAACACGTCTTCGATTGTACATGTGTAGGAGGGATGGTCTGTATATGAGTAGTAGATATTGTTGCAAAGTAAATTTTGCGCACTCTTGTGCGATTTAGAGATGATTTTTCAAAACAGTGTCCAAAAAACATTAACATTTTGAAGCAAATTTTGACGATTAACATTTTTTTTATATAAGACACTGAGTTAATGTTTAAAGTATTTGATAAGGTACATTCTTAAAGATTTATTATAAGAATCCGATGAACTTGTATTGGGCTTCTCGTCGCTTCCACAGCATAAGTTTAGGTCCGGATAAAAAATATAATTAAACTCTATATGAAAGTATGCTTTTGTGTAGAATGTGTACAAAACAATAATCACGAAATGAACAACAACAGCAATACATCATCACGCCAGTTCCCTAACGGAGTAAGCAGAGAGACCAGAACGCCACGATCCATACATAACTGCCTTGCCTCCTCCATCTTAACACCGATGCTTTCATTCATACTTCCACTTGAACATAAATATATTAAAATAAAAGGAAGATATATTATGAAATGATATATTCGATAAATCATGTACCTACCATTGCTATCTACGCATTTTCGCCATTACATAGATAGGATCCTGGTTTAGTGATTCTTTTGCTGAAAAATATTGGGAGCGAGAGTCAACAAATCTTTGAAGGTTGTTTGTTTAGACTGCATCATCATTTTGTGTGGGCCGAAGGTCCACCCTCCGTCAAGGATGAGCCCCAGATATTTTATGTGGGGGCTCAACCTGACCCTCTCCTCTCCGATCTGCAGAGCGGCCGGTCCCGCGGAAGAGGAGGGCTTCAGTCTTGTCTAGTCTGACCCGAAGCCCTAACCTCTCTATGTGGCTGATCACGAGGTCAACGCCGACCTCGGCCAGCCGCGCCGCCCCCTTATAGTCTCGTCCCCGGGCATAGACGAGGGTGTCATCCGCGTAGCAGATGACACCC
>JAFELO010001132.1:43857-66614 GCA_017140195.1 Eumaeus atala
TCCTCGTCCGACGTCTGCCGAGCCATCCTGGGGGGCGTGAAGCCCACGGGTGTGTCGGGGAACAATTCCCCGAAGATCCTCCCCAGTTGGTCCGGCTGGAGCGTATCCGTGATGGGGGCCGACGGGGCGCGGGGCTTGTTCCGAGCCCATTTGTACGGTCGGCCCCAGGGATCCCTCTCGAGATCCCTTACGATCTCCAGCTGGGCCTCCTCCTTGGCTCGGCAAATGGCTTGCTGCAGGATCTTCACCTTCTCCACGTAGATCCTGCGCAGCCTGTCGTCCCTGTCCACGTCCTGGGGTCGTCACCGCCTGCTCCGGGTGTACTGCCTCCTGACCCCGTTGCAGGCGGCCCGGTACAGTAGAGCGCCCGCCGCTGGGGGGGACTCTTCACGGGCAGCATCGCCGCTCTGCACACCGCACTGAACGCGTCGCAGAGCCGACCAGCCGCCTCGTCCACCCCTAACTCCGACAGCGGCGGGAGACTCCAACGGCCGACGATGGCGGCCTCCTCTGCCAGTTCCCGGTTGAGCCTAGTGAGAGCCCAACGCGGAAACCGGCTCTTCCCCCTGGACGACGACGACGTTGACGTCGGACGAACGGAGGTCGGAGACACCTCGAACCTTATATAGCGGTGGTCCGAGAGCGTCTCCACCTCCGTTTCCACCCTCCACCCCTCCACTCTACGCGTGATGGCCGGCGTGGCGAAAGTGACGTCCACCACGGAACCTCCTGACCATCGCACGCACTTCTGGACTGTCCCCGTATTGAGGAGGGACAGTCCGGCAGCTACCGTCCACTTCTCCACCTCCCTCCCTTTCGGGTTCGTGACCGGTTTACCCCATGCCGTGGACTTGGCATTGAGGTCCCCGGCCACGAACACCTGGAGGGGGGCTAGCTGCCCTACCAGCGGCCCCAGAACCTCGAGAAACAGTTCCAGGGCCGCTAGATTGCGGTTCGGAGAGAAGTAGACCCCTATGAACGCTACCTCTCCCCGAACCGCCGCCACGTACCAGCCAGCTCCAGGCCACACCACGATCGCCACCGAGCCGTCGGTGTCCCCAGCCCAGCTTGGACTGGAGGGCACGGCGTACGGCTCGGCCACGATCGCGACGTCTATCGCCCACTCCGCCATGGACTGCAGGAAGAGGTCCTGAGCCCTGGCGGAGTGGTTGACGTTCGCCTGGAGGACGTTGAGATGGCGTGGCATATTAGGCCATCTCTACGTCCGACCCCGAACGGTTCCCCCTCTGAGAGGTAGGGGGAAATTTCCCGCGCTGGACGGGGGACTTACAGGACATGCCCCCCATCACGTGGTCCGCCTGCCTTCCGGCGTCTGCGCACACCGCGCAATGCGCGGAGGCCGAACATCCTCCGGCCTTGTGGCCGGGCTGACCGCAGCGGTAGCACAGAGTGCTGCGGTCAGTGCTACTGGGGCACGTACTGGACACGTGCCCCATCCCTAGGCAGCGGTAACAGTGCCTGGGGCGCGCCATCATATGGTGGACGCCAACCCGGCTCCACCCCAGCACTAATCTCCCGGCCTGCAGCAGCTTTTTAGCTGCGGTTGCCGGGAGCTCCACATGGGCCGTGCCCGATCCGAACTGGCCCGAGCGCAGGTTACGTATGGTTACAGTATGGCCCGGGTTACAGCCCCCCTCCTTGGCCACCGCGGTCGCCAGCCGTTCCGCGGTGATTGCGTCACTTAGGCCCGAGATCCTTATATCGGCCTTTTTCTCGGGCCTGCTGACCAACGCCTCCTCCTCCAGTACCTCCCTCAGGCGAGCGGCAAACATGTCAGCCTTTTCGCTGCTCGTGGAGCCAGGCAACTCAGTTTAAAGTCTTGATGTACGTCCTCCAAAACATTAGTGAATAATTTCGGGGAAAAACATCCCCTTATCGCACTCCTCGGTGCTACTGGATTGACCTTGTTTGACCTCCCGGAATCACAACGGACATAAAAGCAGCGTCATACAATGCTTTCAGTACTTCGACGTATCGCCAATCGACCTGACATGTAAAACTTCCAGAACGGCCCATGTTTCGACAGAATCAAAAGCATTCTTCATAATCCACAAAGGCACAGCGGCTATTGTGTCTTTCAACTTGCCTTACGGTGAAAATGTGGTCTATGGCGCTAAATCATCTACGAAATCCTGCCTGCTCAGGTGGCTGGAATTCGACAAGCTCTGTGGTGAGACGATTTACCTAGACTCTTGAGGACAACTTGTAAATATGACCAAGAATAGTAATTGGTCTGTTATTTTGAAGAAGAAATTTCTCACCCTTCTTAAAAAACAAAACAACATCACTTCCAAGCCATGTCTTGGGAGGTACGCCCCGCTGAAGGACAAAATTAAAAATCTCTTAATACAAGTTCGCCTCCTGTTCTAAGAAGCTCGACTGTAATTCCATCCCTCCCCGGAGCTTCTCCCCCTTTAAGCTGCGCAAAGCCTGACTAATCTCACTCAAGCTGACGTCTGGAAGATTGCCTGACAAATGTCGTGTTAGGCTTGCACGCGGGTCGTTGTTTAGGTTATCGGTATGAGGAGCATGCGACGTGTACAACTTGCTATAGAAAGCTTCGATTTCAGAGAAGATCCCATGCTCAGAAGAATGGTTAACCACAGAATCAGTCCTAAACTTTTTCAGATGACTTCTTCCAAGCTTCACCACAAAAATCTTCTATTCTTTATTCTGCTTAATCGCATCGGTAACTTGTTGCGTATTTGAGCTGCGAAGGTCTGGCCGTATTAGTTTGCCGATTCGCATTGAAAGAAGCTTGACATGCGTGTGCTTCGAGGAAATTTTGTAGCATTTGCCCCCTTCGATTACGACTTCCGACTCCATGTAGTACAAGACTCGCTTCAACACCATTTCGTACCTTTACATTACAGTCCCCCATAACAACATTTGAAGTGGGCCTTACAGGATGACACATCCTCATAGGTTTTCTCCACGGCGTCATCGGAATATTCGGAGTTGGTGCGTATACTTGTATCACTTTGGAGTATACCTCTTATAGAGTTTAAGTGTGAGATACGCCACATTACTCGACACACTAGAGATTTCGACGATGTTGCCTACAAGGGACTTATTTGCGAGGAATCTCATGCCGCCTCGTGATGGAGGGTCGCCTTCACTGAAGTGATATAGGTGATCCGATGGCAGAATTATGGTGTCCTTGCCTTGTCTTCTGCCTTCACATAGCCCCAGAACGTGCTAGCGAATTTTTTCCAATTCCGCCTCCAACTCAACTAAGTGGTTATCTAGTTCGTCCATTATACGTCGCCAGGTCAAATTGGTGGTAGCGATCCGTAGCACGGAGATTCTTAGCACCCCTGGTTCCACCGTTACCCCGGCCGCTACTGTGGCTAGGACTAGTGAAACTACCGGGAACTAGGGTCCAATTTCTACTGCTGTCATCCATCGGAGGCTAATGCTCATAATGGCCACACTGAGCAGAAGGATTGGGAATCGCAGATAAGGTTTCGAGCCGGCGCCACTGCTGCCTGGATTTATGGTGCCGCCATCACTTGGCGCGACCGCTGTCCGGTGCTCCCGTTTATTTCACTGTGACTATAAAACAGATGGGACACCAAACAACCAGCTCGATAAAGCCTCTTTGTTGTTAAGAGACTAGTGCCTGTTGACTACTCTTACGTCACCCTGGGCTTGGAATGAAGGTAATGGTATTCTTAGGCCGCACCTACATAACACAAGTATAAAATTACTATATGATATTAAATAATCATGAACACAGTGAACACCAGATGCGGCCCTATGAACGGTTGAATTACTACATTATTTTGTCAATATGGATGTAAATTGAAGGGCTCCGAACAAGGAAGATATATATGGTCTTCTGATAAATAAAAAGAAAAAGAGAAGGCTAGTAAGAAGCCGCTTGTACAGCCGAGACACATCATCAGTAAAATTTTAAAAAATAATCTCGGGACCTGACTGTAGAAGCGACAGAGCTATTAGCCTTGTTTCTTCCTTTCAGTTATATAGTCGGACTTTTTCTGCTAACTACATTTTCTTAATCTTTCGTTGGTAATGAAAATAGTTTGAAATATAGATTTTATAAAAAAAAGTCTGTTGTAATAAAATTAAAATTTTAACAATTAGATTGCACCAAATTCTGCAATATTTGCATTTTAAGTGACGAATAATTTAAAATCTATTTTAAGAACTTTATTTTTCTAATTCAGTATAAGTAAGCAGGAAAGTGAGCAAGGTAGCGAGGACGGCAGAATGTAAACGCGGTGTCTTCATAAACAAACGAATACCTTCTTTATATATACAGCGCTCTTTAATCGCTATATAATAATAATAATATAGGAATATTGAAAATTAAATCTTACATTTATCAAACTATCATAGCAACTTATTGTGCTTATATTTTTCCATAATTCTTTAAGTCTCTTACTTTTCAGATGTTCTTTCTGTTGGCTCTTCGCTACATATAAATGAGACTACAGAAATACACTAAAAAAGAAAAATTAGCTTAATTAAAATAATACCGCAATAAATTGCATAATTTTTAATAGTCAACTTTTTGTAGTCTGAACTGGATTAATAAACCAACACCATGTTTTTTAAAATATTCAATTTTATTTTTATATTTTTATTCCGAGCACTTATTTAATGATTGTAGACTTCTTGCTTCATATTTAATCCATTTTGAATAGTAAAAAATATCACTATATATGGAGGGTACCACATCCGAACCACAATGACTTTGAAGGCCAGCAGATACTATACCTACCAAGTACCTAAAAGAATAATATTCTAAATTAAACTTCTTTCAAGTAAACAAAACAACACCGACGAAATGAGACAAACCTGCAGCTTAAAAAAAATATGAAAATAGATTTCTTATTTAGTTTTATCTCAAGAATTACTTCTGAGATAAAATGAACATTAATTTTAATAAATTTATTAGAATAATTAAAATAAATTGATAACAATCTATCAAGCTGGATTGATTATTTTTCAACAAATTGTAAAGGCGAAAAATCTTTAGAATGCAACAAAATGTGTCTCGATCGGTTCAGACACATAAACAACTAATTATTTAAAAGTTTACATTTGCACATACACACACAACCCCTTGGAAATTGGTCGCATTAAAATCCAGTATCCCCTAAAATGTGGGAAGTTGTAAGGATAATCTGCAGTGACAGTGACCGATTTGTGTAATAAGTGTTCCTCATATAAAACACATAACCAGAACAACCTGGTTACATTCATGCAGGATGGACTAAGATGTTTAAAGAAATTGTCTATACATATATCGGTAACTCTTGCTATCGCAAGTTACCACTTTGCCTTCAATATTTACTGCTGTATGTTTAACTGCTAATTACTAAGTGTGTATTGTATTTCTTTTAATTGGCTATCAACTAGCTTACCCTTTCCAAACTACACCTGATCCCGAATCACCAAAGCAATCGGCATTCCATTTAGTGCCTATTAAACAAAATACATCTCTATGAAATGTTACAGGATATTTCAAGTTGGTTTTTATTCGTTTGCACACATTGTAGTCGACAAAGTGCAAGCGACTTGAAACAAGTTTATTTCCGGAGACTTTTCCTTCACTCTGAAATAAATTTAACCATAGTAAACAACGCAAACCGTTACCTTACAGTTAGTGTAGTAGTTATTAACGCAATCATTCCTCTTAAATATTCATTCTTTGTAGATATATAAGGTATATTATGTACAGTTTTGTGTAAAGGATATAGAGCAGAGTGAAAAGCGTTCATGGTAGCCAGCGGATATCTGTGTTGCAATCTTATATACGCCTGTACTATGCCCAAGACTACACTCCCAAATGATGTGGCGTGCCGTTTATTCGTATTCCTTAGCTTTGGCCGAGCAGTCGCAGAGAGGTGAAAGCACTAGTTTAAAGCCAAAATGTATGCTTGTAAAGCTGCTGTGGCCGATAAGGAATTGTGCAACGCAGTCATTGATCTCTAATCAATGCTTTATTAGTCCTTCAATGGATTCGTCCTGCTCAATCAAGGATCTGTAAAGGATTGAGCCTGATGTCCTTGAGAGTGTGGAGACGATATCTGACCGCCTTACATTTCATTTATTATAGCTGCATCAATAATCCAAATGGGCTTCGAAGAAGTTAAATAATAAGTCGCTGCTCGAGACATCTATTGTTCAATCCCGCGTGTCCCTTTTAGAGGGTGATGTTGAAGCAGTGGCGGATTGGCTTAAAACAGCCATGTCGATTATTTGTGATGCGGCTATGCCACGCATCAGAACAGTGGAGTCCTCGGCGTAAGTAGAAGAAGAGTTACAAGCCCGAGTATCATACCACACTATACAGAATACCGTGACGCGCGTCATGCACTTAACGATGCAATAAGCCAAGCGAAAGCTGAGGCTTAGCAAAAATGGCTCCATATGCTGCAGTGATGTCCACGAGGAATAGCGTACAAACGAATCCGGATAAAGCTCCGCCCCTCACCAATCACAATCACACAGAGCCTCCGGTTGCAACTTAGAGAGACAGTGTGGTGTCATTAGATATAGACGAACGTGTGTAACTCCCTGCCCTGGGAGATAATATAAGAAGGCTTCAGTTCCCGTGCAGTCTCTAAACATTCGATGCGTATCATTGCTGATTGATGTTGCTCAATGAAGGAGATGGGATCCCACAAAAGAGAGGTATACGGTGTTCCATAGGTGTTAGCGCTTGGCCCGTTCTTGTGGATCCTTAGACATGATTAGGTACTCCATGGTTCCATTCTACCTGGTGATATCCGTTACGGATGGTACGGTGAATTCGAGCACTTGGACTGAATGTTGCTATTTACAAGTCTGAGGCTATTTACTTTAGCAGGCTTCGACATTCACATGGTGGTGGATGGTGGCATGAGAATAAACATTGTGGGACCAATGACGCTCTCGATAAACGGCGGACCTTCAAAGAATATTTTCGACAATCATCTTTGAGGGTATCTCGGATGGCTGGGTGTTTGTCGTGGTTTGTTCCTAGTAAGCTTTTGTTCATGTGCGTCGTCCGTTCAATGACCACGTATGGTGCACAAAGGTTTTTTCGCAAAGAGAATCCGGTCGCACAGATGGCGTCTTCATACGGCAGAAGTTGAAATAAAGTTGAGAACCACGATAAATGTGATGGCTGAGAGAGTTGATCAGCTTTACGTGGAGCCTAAGGAGCGTGGAGTTCCTAACAGCCTTGAACACTTTCCTCCGGCATTGGGTGGATCGCACGTAGGTGAAGACTCATCTTGCTCCACCCTACCGTTATTGTGCCTGCCGCTTGCAATTTTTCACGGCAGTAATGGGGCACTCCACATGTGCGATATCAATTAATCAGCCCCCACCGCTGATTCTCGCAAATGAGGCCCAATGCCCAAGTCCTCCGGATATATCTCACACTGAGCTTTCATGGTGTAACTATTTCCTCTCGGAGCAGCCTCCGGCCGTATCTTTGCGAATTATTAAGGCTGTGGAGCTGGGGTACTGTAATTTGACCTCTTCATTGCTCTTTTTATCATCGTCTGCACTGCTACCATCGCTGGTCGCGGCGGTATGTAGTAAAATGTCCTAGGCACTGATTTAAGCATGTAGCTCAGGTGACCATGAGACAAATTGCAAATTGTATTGGTATTACAGAGTCTCTGAACGTGTGTGCTATTGTCTGACGTGACGTGTGTCTGGGTTGTAGAGTATGTTCTGTATTCGTCGCTGGAAACGTCCGCGTGTCCCTACATCGCATGTAATGTGTCTACTGTGTCGTGTCTGGAAGTGTTCGACAGTATCTGTTATTATTGTGATTTGGTCGTTTTAATCCCACATAACATATCGGGATGACGACCGGTCACACAGTATAGTGGGTATAGGGGTCATGGTCATCATCCACGTCGTTTTAAGCGTGAGCCCTATGTCTCGTATCCGAAGCTCCGGATAGATATGTAGTCCATAACTATAAGTACTACTTTGTCTAGAACCTGTAAACGGTAAAGTTTGATAAAAGAACCTTCGTGACCTATTTTGTTTTACCACATCGAAGAAGAAGATGGTTTATTTTTGCGCCTTAAACCGTTCAGTACATTTTCCGTGGCAGCTTATGACCCTTATTATATAATCTGTGCGTATGATATTGTCTATGTATTGAAAAAGCAATTGGAGAGGAGGTAAGATAGACATAACTGACAAAGATCTCTTAATATGTAGCTGTGATATATTATAATCAATAAAACTCACCGATATAGCACCGAAACCAGCCACAGTAAATGAATACTTTTCATTTTTCCAACGCTCATTTCTCGTTAATGGTATTTTTTGTACATTTGGTCCATACACGAACGGTTCCTTAACCATTATCAACCCAATGTCATAGCGGAATATTCCTGGGTAAAATTTTGGGTGCGGATGTGTCTGACAAACTTTGTATTCCAAGCCTTGTCCTTTTATTGATGATCCTAAGGTACAGTATTTCCTTTTAACGACGAGACAAACATCGTAAGGTTAGAGTTTAAGCTCAATATATCAATTTAAGTCACGTCTGACATCTCTAGCAAAACTTTTGTTTTTTCATTGTTTATTATTAGCTTTCCGCCCCTGTTTCATCCGTGAACAACAGGGCCCAACCGCCGGACTGTTACATTAACAAATAATACATGTCTAAACCTTCCTCGGGAAACCCTACATTCTTACGTGTAGCCGCATGACAATTCATTCAGTACATTTTGAGAAAATAGATCACATACAGACTTTGGGGACTTTGTTTAATATATTGTATATATTATCATTTAACAAGCCGTACCCGTGTTTTACCACAAAAATATCAATTCCTTAAAAATAATATAAATGTAATTTACTCGCTAATCTATCTTGTAGGCAAGTCCGGACAAACACAGTCGGAATTTTGAATCGAAATAGGATTCGAAGGACGTTCGAAAATTTCAAAGAAACGTATGGTTGCAGACACTGGAGTGATATTTTGATTCACGATTTGTATGTATTCAGCCCAATACTCACCAACAAGAACTGCCATTAACGAAGCAGGTTTTTTTCTATTTCCAATAATTGTAACCAGACAGTGGGCAGCAGTAATAGTTATTCTATTGGTTATAATTGAGGAGCCACAAACCGGCGTCTTCCTATATGTGATAGTAGCAACATGGGGATACAAAGAAATAGGTACTTCCACTCCACCTACAACTTTTGCGTCCATGTAATCTGAAAAAAAAAAAAAATAACAGTGCCGACGTTGACGCCTTGAGCTCCTGTATGGGTTCAATCGGTTTTATAACTCGACGATAACAAAGTAGTGTGCGTATGTTGTTGTCAAATTTATACCCTTAAAAATTTGTGCTAAATAAAATTTCAAAAATTATGTTATACATTGTAATATGTGTACGTGTACCTGCCTTTATATAGTGGCGCGTCGCACTGTGCTGAGATTCGGCTACAACAAGAACAAAATTTTCTATTTAAAAGCATAAGAGCTAACCACAGCTCCGATACAACACTAACATTTTTGTAAGAATTAGTGATTTGTTACATTTGTGCCATATCAGGGCGGCAAAAAAAAAGTACTGGACGATAAATAACTAATAATGACATTATGGGATAGAAAATATAATTCTAGTAATATAGCATTTTAGTTATAGAATTATTGGGTGATAACGAATAATCATATCCGTTTAGGGACCACCGATTCCCATTTATGAAACGCATTTGCAGATGCGTTTCCCTCCTTAACGGCATCCCCTATAATGAGCCACCGGCTATCCACAAACCGCTCGAAATATGACAGCATAGCCATCACTTTTACGGCGGTATTATATGAGCGAGAGACATCTTCCACTTACTAATGGGTAGGTACAGGAGGTGTAATTCAGATATAACTGCCTCTTACAAATAACTAATATCTTGACCACAAATATTGTTCAATACACCTTCATGTTTCTACGTGTTTGTCGGCGACTAAATACCTGATTCCGCACATGGATATATGTAATATGTGTTACACAGCACACTGTTCCATGTAGGAAGAAAACTAAAAAGTACTTTCCACAACATTATAATATTGTCCTTGTTTAATTGAATGTTTAATACAGATACGGACTTTTCTCAAAATAATGATATTTTTAAGCCGCAAATGTCGACATTAACAATTAGACACTTATTATCGCCTAGGACATAAAACTACAATTAGTAACCATGAAATGATCATTTATGATACGGATCTAATATTAATTTAAAGTGTTATCGTGTTTTAATTATTTTTTGGGGTCCCGTATCTTCGTCCAGACCGTTCTTTCTCAGAAGCGCGTGTAGATATCTAGAATATAACAATTTGAAAATCGAAAAGTGTACGCCTCGTAATCTCATTCTGACGACGCTGGAAATACTCTCACTGTACACATAATAAGTGTTGACTCGAACCTCTTACGTAAGTACACCAATTAGTCTCAAAAGACTGTTATGACAAAAATATGTATTATTTTAATATAGTATCGCAATTGGGCCTTCTGAAGACTACTGAAACCCATAGACATCCGCATCATTGTCATGCAGTTGTATTGCCCTCCTTAAACCGCATGAAACGCGACAGCATAGCTGTCACTTTAGAGCGGTGTCATTTCAGCGAGAGGTATCTTGTCGGTCGTGCCGACCCAATTCGGCCGTAATGCAGCATGGCACTTATATTGACTAAATGCAATTATGTATTAACATTTTCTTTGATATTTGTGGCTATTTGAAAAATAAGAGTGACGGTATCTATACTGTTGTTCCTTTAAAAAATGTATATATACGTATAGGTATACCATTACCGAAAATAATAGTTCGATAAAATCAAATATTGGCCAATTATCAATTATAATAAAAAATAAATCAATTATTATCAAAAAAAAAGTTTACAATTACGTTGATTTCAGTACAAACACCTACCGCGGCACAGCTTATTGTCACGTGACGAGTTCATGTTCTCTAGTACACAAGGGATCATGGACTTTTCCAATGCGGTAATCCGCTATACCCGCCAGGCCTGCGATTTTGAGTATGCCCTTAACAGTAAAACAGTTTTTGTTACATATTGTACATTATATATTGAAAAAAATATTCCATTCATTTTTAAAGAATTGTGCGACTGGAGGAGTTTAAAATTTTATACAGTTGAATATTATATGTAGATGTGCACAATGATAATATTTTAAAAGGATTTATATTAAATTTTGTTATTTTAATTAATTAAAATGGCACACGTACTACGGGACGCACACAATGCATAAACCTAAGTGATACCCAAATAGTGATATTACCAAACATAATGACATGATATTTAGTTTTATTTAAATGCCCACAAAAAAGAAATTGAGAGACCTGGGCGATCACTGGTAATGTTTATGTTATGTAATTAGTGGTTTCTAAATATTAATAAAAAATATAAAATTGATTTACTAAGATGAACTTTTGAGGTAGGCAGAAAATAATATATAAGAGTCGAATAAAAATAAGAATAATTTATTTCTACACCCACACGCACCTAATTTATGGGAATACATTTAATTTTCGTGTGTCACAAATTTGTTCCAAGTCAGTATTTTGCTGATTTCTACCAGCACTGGTCTTTCAGTGGCACCATTTAGTGAGATCGTAAAGCGAATACACGTTTAATGTTGGAAAATTGACAGGATTAAATACATATAATTTCATGCTCATGCATCATATAGCTAATATAACAGGTCCGTACCGGGGACCGAGACACAGATCTTACTCTAGTTTGGGTTCCAGCCTTCCATGAATGTTTCTCTATACACTGTAACGCTGTTTTAATTATTATATATAATAAATAACTCCTAATTTGTTAAATAAAATAAATAATTTGTAATGTAAATATATTACAAATACAAATGCATTAGATAAATTAATCAACCTATATATTTTTACAATAAAAAATGAATAATAATAATAATGTCGTCCTAGTCAAATTTTGGCCACGGCGGCCATATCTATAGAGGAATACAAGTACTGTGCCTGCTGTTCCCACACTCTCCTATTCCGAGTTGACGGCAATGACACGACTGGAGAGAACTCACTCGCAGGACCGCCGGCTTAACGTGCTCTCAGAGGCACAGGTGTGTAACACCGCCGATATTTTGGTCCGACCTAGGGACAGCTATATAACGGATAAACGAACGTCCAAGATAAGGTTTTGCATTATATATGGGCAGGACACCCGTCATCAGTAGAGTGCTCAGGATCCGGAGTGTGGGTCTCAAGAAATAACAATAATTATAACAATCCCTTGAACACTTTATCCGATTAATGTTAGAGGGAACACATATACTACGAAATGCACGTAAATCGCCAGTTCAGTTTAGAGGGTTTTTTCTGTTATTTGCTTAGTAAATAAAAAGGAAACGTCTTCCCTCCAAACCACTGCGTCCAGGTGACGAGAGACTTCACCGCAATTCGCTAAATAGAAATCAATTTAATGTCTAATAATCTTCGAAACTGCGACATGTATGTTACTAGCGATCCGCCCCGGATTAACCCGTCAATACGCAGCCAAATTATGAGCCAAAGCCTTCCTCGGGAATCGATTCAGATAAAATCGATCACATACAGACAGACAGCTTTTGGGGACTTAGTTTTAATTATACAAAGATAAGTAGACATCCTTCTAGTGCAGGAAACACCTGCACTAGAAGGATGTCTACTTTGTTTTTTCCTAAAACCTAACCACTCAAACCCGCGTATTTGTTGTTGTTCGGAACGATAAGACCAGATCACATCTCGGGGTTACAGCCATTTATAACAAGAGGTCCCTTCACTATATCCCACTCCATCCGCCCCCCTAGAAAATCTAGAATTATTCCCATTTAAGCTATGCATGACGGGCCATCAGCACATTACCATACTTTCTGCAGGCAGGTTTGAAATCACTTCCAGTTAGCGACCTTGACGCTATCTTTGAAAATTTAAACATAGATGACCCAATCATTTTAGCTGGGGACCTGAACGCCCACCACGTATCTTGGGGCAATAGATCAAATAACAATCTGGGAACTGTCCTTAAAAAATGTGTCGATGATCACAACACCATTATCAACGCTCCGTATATCCCGAACAATAATGGTTGTATACGGTCTCAAAGTATAATAAATAGATATTGAACTGGTCAAAAACGTACGAGTTTCCACGAGCTTAACTCGGATCATAAACTCGTATTAACAGAAATAGGAGATAGCAGATATAATAATAACAATAAAAGAAAGAAAAAGATCAGCGACTATAAATTGTTAAAAGATAATTTAGGTAATTTCCAATCAAGTGAACTCATCCCAGATAATATCTCATCCACAGTCACCCACCCCTACAGGTTAGAAAAATAGAAGAAACGCCAAGAGAGATCTCCACCATCCCAGAGGTTTAGCTCTCTCTGACGATGTTAGGACCTAATCCGCCGAAAAAATGCGGCTAAACTTCTGCACGATTGCAATGGAGGTGGTGCAGACAAGCCATCTGTCAACTCGAAAGAGATATAAAAAGGCTATACTAAAATTCATAGACGGGAGGTGGGATCACTTTTTCAGTGAAAAATCACCGTCTCATAAAGCCGACTGGCCTCTTGCAAAAGCTATGAAGTACGAACCGGTGGATCAAATGCCATCACTTAACCGCGAAACCAGTTACCTGCAAAGAGGATGAAGAAAAAGCGGAGTATCCAGCCGAAACACTAGAGAGTCTATGCACTCCTAGCTCCCTCCCCACTTAGAGGAGGTACAAAGAATAGAAACGGCCCTCCAGGCTATGCCACCCTATGATGATGATGATGAGAGTATACGTCTGACGGACACAAAAGAAGTAAAGGATCCAATAAAGAATCTTTACTAGAACAGGGCCCGCGGGCCCGATGGAAGTACCAATAAGGCGCTGAAACGGCTGCCTCCCATTATTATACATCTCCAAGTGTACATCTCTAACGGCCTTCTGGCGAAATATACCTTCCCAGACATATGGAAGGAAACTGTAGTGATTGCACTATGCAAACCGGGAAAACCCCGGATGGAGCCCACAAGCTACCGACTAATAAGTCTCATTACCTCATTAGGTAAAATCTATGAAAGTAAAAACTGTTGGCTTGGACAAGGTTTGGCATCTAGGCCTCATCTTTAAACTATAGCAACTAGGTCTGCCCGATCTAGCAAATAGGCAATTCGGCTACAGAGTAGAGAGCACCGAGTCCTCCCCTCGTCCTCTCAGAGCCGGTGTTTCTCAAGGTTCTCTCTCCTATCTTTACACGAGCGACCATTGCGCGACACCCCAGCGTTCACCTGGCGATGTTCGTAGATGCTACCGCACTGTTCATCAGGTACCTCCCGAAATTCTGAGCCAAAGTAATCCGAAAAGCCGTCGTCGAACTCGGAATGGAGAATAAAGCAAGTCCATACTCTTCGCCCAAAGCCCCCCCCCCTCTCATAAACGAGGAAACATACAGCCCATCCTTATCTATGGTAGCATGATACTAGAGCAGAGACAGGTAAAATATTTAGGCGTCACTCACGATAGGTCTATGTGTTTTAAGAATCACATAGACAACGTTCTGGTAAGGTATCCTTGTTAAGCTCTATCCTCTCATAAACAAAAAGAGAAGAGTGGCTATAGACATAAGCTCATTTTGTACACCACATGTATTAGACCTATCATGTCATATTGCAGTGCAGCATTCGCGAACATATCCCCTACACAAATGAAACATTTTCAGAAAATGCAAAATAGATTCCTACGCTACTGGATGTCCCTGGTATATGAGAAACATCGACCTACTCCTTTCACCTGCACTCGATTAAGGCCACTTCAATGAGCCGTCTCAATAGTTCTTTGACCGTGATGTTGGAATCAAGAGAGCCGAGTGCGCGCTCTTTCGCAGGATGAAATGGGGACATTGAGCTAAAAACTAGCTATCTGCCTCTACTCTAAAACATGTCTTTTTCATAACACATCTATGTATACATATATATTTATAGAATAGGGGGCAAACGTGAAATCGGATCTTTTTTACGACCACCAAAAACCATGAAAAAATTCACATAATTACTATGCCGATGCGTTGCTCTCATTTCACCCACCCAATGGGCCACCGGCTACTCACGAACTGCATGAAACGCGACACTGAAGATGTTTCTTTAAGGCTGTGTGTGTTCTTTATGTGAGCGATAGGTACCTCCCCGGCGTGCACGTGCGACGTAGTATCATGCACTATGCATAGCACCACCTCCCCCTATGCAGCACTGCACTACCTCTTACTTATACTAAGAGAGGTCTTGCTACCCCTTTCTATTGAACCTTTCGATCATCTCTAACGCTTTTATGAATCGTGTAAGTATAACTTAAAAGTGTGAAATAACTTAAAAGTATTTTTTAAACGAATTATTATGTACGAGGACAGATCGATAACTGGCCGAAACGACGAGTTAAAAAAAATTGGCAAAGGAGATTTATTTCATTTATTTTATCATCTTTCCGAAAGTAGAACGCCGAATTCGAATTTAATCCAACTGACAGAATTTCTATGAGGGACCTAGAACTTTCTCTGCCGTAAATTTTCTCAACAATGGAAAGAAACGGAATTCGTGCGATGATAAAGTTTTATGTTTAAAAAGGGAAAACAGCAACCCAAATTAAAATCAAGCTTGACAGCGTTTCATTTAATACTGCTCCTGCATCGAATATAATCCACACCTGGGTAAATGACTTTGAACGTGGGAGGCAGAGCTGCGAAAACGCCTACAGGTCTGGCCGTCCAAATGAAGTCACGAATCCGGACATAATCAAAAAGATCCAAAAAATCGTTTGAATGATCGGCGCTTAAAGTTGCGGTATTTAGCAGAGATGGTAAGAATTTCCTCAGAACGCGTTTTTAACATTTTACACAATATTTGCGAATAAAAAAAAGCTTCGCGTGCGATGGGTGCCGGGTGTGGTCTTTGTTATTCAAAAGCAACGTCGAGTGGACGATTCGTAGGAGTATTTGGCGCTATTTGAGCGTTATACTAACGAGTTTTTGCGGCGTTGTGTGACAGTGGATGAAACTTGGATATAATTAGGTATTTAGTTTAAACAAATAATAGGAATGAATAATTTGTAAGTATTCCTATTATTGGCTTGGCTATCATGAATTAAAATAGAATGGTAGCATTTAATATTCTTGTCATAAAAAGATACATCTTGAAACGTAATGTCAGCATGATGCAAGCAGTAATTAACACAGTCAAGTTACCGGGAAAGTGTTTCATCTAATACATTAAAAGAACACTACCCAGTTCATAGAGTTAGAACCTGGTTTTAAATCATATTGATATTATATTTTCCACATTTTGTCCTCTGTAAGAAACTAGCATTTAACCAGATAATTTGTAAAGGGACTAATTTTTTAAAAGCCAACAACGCACTTTGAGCAACTCACTTACCACCTCCTCGCTTTTCCTTATACAATATAGAAATAATTAGTATGCCGTCAGCTTACACACATCGAAAACGGCCATTGTGAATGTAAAGTTCAATATTTCATGAAAATTGGATAAGGCTTCGTCGTCTTAGTTACTTGTTTGGGTATACCCACTGACATCAATCATAATATCATATAATAAATAAAATAGTAAATATCAATAATGAATTTTGGCAATCATTTCACATACAATGTAATAATTTAGTCTTTAAGTTATGGTGAAATACGTGTGATGCTCTCATCAATACAGATTATTCAAACCCAAATTCAATATAAACTTCAATACTGTAGGAATGAAAAAATTGACAAACGCAATGGATTTGATAGGATGCTCTCGATATCACTAGTATCCTCTCTAGTAACCCAGATTGCTCAAGAGCTGTTAAAAATATGTTATGTCTACGCTTAGAAAGAAGCTCAGGCAGATTACTTCTTCAAGCTGGCCTTGGCATTCCATGCCTTATGCCACACAACTGAATCCTGGAACTTGGTGGAATGGGTCGCTGTAGAATATCATTATCACATAAAGGAATGCTATAGTGCTACTTTGTAGGTTGTCACTTACGATTAGGAGATTCGACTGATGTGTAATATGAAAAAAAAATAAACGTTATTTTTATAATTCTAATTTCGTGCAATTTTTTGAAGAGTGTAGATTTTCTACTTCATCTTTAATCCATTTTAAATGGAAAAAAATATCTGTATAAAGGGACGGTATCGCATATGAGCCACAATATTTGTCAAGACCAGAAGATACTAGTCCTACTAAGTACCTAGAAAAAAAATAGTTGCATTAATTAGGTATTTAGTTTAAACAAATAATAGGAATACTTTGTGATTATTCCTATTATTGGATTGGCTATAATGAATTAGAATAGAATTGTAGCATTATATTCTTGTCATAAATTATTTTGTCTCACTTGCATCAGGAAGAAGTCTAGACGCACAATAGGTATTCACTGCTCTCATATTTCATTACATATTAAGCTAGTTTTTCTTACTTTTTCCAAACTACACCTGATCCCGAATCACCATAGCAACTATTACTCCAAGTAGTGCCTATTAAACAAAATTCGTCTCTTTTAACATTTACAGGATATTTCATATTCGTCTTTACTCGATTGCACACATTAAAGTCGACGTAGCGCAACCGAGTCGACATAAGTTGACGTCCGTGGACCCCTCCATCAGCCTGAAATTAATTAAATAATAAATAATGCAAATCGTTTATCTAGAATCCTCGTGGATAAAATTACAGGTAAAATGGTGTAATCATTATAGAAGGAAAATTATGAATATATTATGAACAGGTGTTTGTACCGGATACCGAGCAGACGAATGATATCCATGTCAGCACTAAAGGCGCCAGTTTAATTTGCCATTTGTTTTGTTCATCTTAGCAGAAAAGGAACACATTACAACACATTACACTTACATTAAAGGAACACCGCCCAGTTCGAACAGTTAGAGCCTGGTTTTATATCATATTGATATTACATTTCCCACATACGAATCCTCTATAATAAACTAGCATTTAACCAGTTAATGTGTGAACTGACTGAGGTTTCTTCAAGAGTAAAACGGACTAATTTCTTAAAAGCCAAAAACACGCTATGAGCATCCTGTACCATGTTCTCATGGTACGTGGGCGGCTGTTAGTTCTCACTTACCACCTGCTCGTTTTTCCCTTATATAATATAAACTTTATTAGTATGCCGTCACCATAATATCTTTAATCGCATTTCACAATAGGAGCCAATAATTTTTGCCACGAATAAAATAGGCGCACAAATCTACAATTTTTCATAATCTATTGGTGGGATTATGTCGCTGTCATATGTTAAGATCAATAAAAACTCACCGATATGGCACCAAAGCCAGCCACAGTAAACGTATACTTAATATTTTTCCAATGCTCATTTGACACTAATGGTATTTTTTGTACAGTTGGTCCGAATACAAATGGTCTCTCAACCTTTATCAGTCCGATATCACCGCGCAACTCACTTCGCGGATGAAAATTAGGATGCACTATTGTCTGACAGACTTTATACTCAATTCCTTGTCCTTTTATTGACGACCCTAAAACACAGTATTTATGTTGTTAACGAGGAGGCCAGCAGCGGTAATTAGGGTTTTTAAGCTCAATACTTTTACTGAAACAATTCGTATGCACGTCTAAAATATTACAGAACTTAGATTTGTATTTTAATCATTTATTAGGTATTACCATTTAACAAGTTGCTCCCCAGGATTTCACCTGTCCTTGATCACGGTTTCGCAGTAAATCCCTACAAAGCTATTCACATGGCATGTTATATCACAAACATATGGCCCATTAAAATGCGCGTCGTTACTCTCGTCGTCGAGGGCTCGTTTGTCTCTCTTTTTCGTTCCAAAATATCAAAGAAAGGTGTATCCGTGGCGGCCCGATCGGTATTTGAGATCCGATTTCTGCAACGGGCGTTCTTATTGCATGCAGCCGGACTAATACTCACCAACAAGAATTGCCATTAACGATACGAGTTTCTTTTTCTTTGTTTGACGGTCAATCAGGCAGTGACCAGCAGTAACAGTTACTCTGTTGGTAATAATTGAGGAGCCACAAAGCGTCCAATTCCGAAATGTGATAGCAGCAAAATGGGGATACATAGAAATTGGTACCAGTACACCACCCACAATTTTTCCTTGCACGTCTACATCTAAAAAAAAAACATTTTGGTACACATCATAAATTTATAAATACACAAGATTCCCGGTTTTCATACACATCTTTCTTTCAAAATCGCGCTTGACTGTAAAAGTGTAGTTGCAGATGTGTTGTAGATGTGGTACATTCATTTTTTTTTGCAAAGCCAAACTTACACATATGATTTGGAGTCGATTTTTCAAAGCGGTGTACAAAAAGCAAAGTCACTATGGGGCAAATTTTGATAATATTTTACATTTAGAACAAAACATGCAATGGACTGGACATAGCAAAAAATACTTTTTTGAACGACACTGAGCTATTGTTTAAAGGGTTTGACAAGCAATGTTCTTAACGTGTCATTATAGTTAACATTCAGCTGGACGTATGTTTTGGGTATGATGTGTGAAAAGCAATCAAAGAAAAATAGCCGTTATAATCATTTAATCAAAAAGAACTAATAAAGCATACAATTGAATACTATCAGTGTACAAAATTATGGTAGTACAATATTGGTTATTTTAGTTATCACCAGCGTTGGATACAATACTAGTCAAGAGACAGGTGTGAAGAGCCTGTTCTCGAACCGACGACCTTAACCATTATATATCGTCATAATTATAAATTACAACGTGTTAATTCAGTTAACTTAAGTTCTGATGTATCAGTGACCCGAGTATCAGTGACTAGAGTAACTGGAATGTTTATACCTGAACACAAAGTTATTAAGATAGAAGGAATTAATATATTTGATAAATCAAATTATGTACCACTCTTATTACCTATGCACCTTTGCCATTTCATAGGTACTTAATTAATTGATTACTTTGCAAAAAATTTGGTAAATTTATTGATTCTCGCTACCACAGTAGCGAGAATCAACAGATTTTCCAAATTAATTTCAACTTCACCATCAGAGTTGTATCGTCGTCGTGAGTATCGAAGACATTACAACCATCGCTACTGCAAGTTAGTCATTATATGTCTTGAAATATGGGGTCGTTGATCCGAACTAATGTTGAACATGTTTCGGCTTCAAAAATTAACACATTTGCTAGTTGACTGTTGCAGTACATAACTTCACGTCGTATTGGATCACAAGAAAATTTAAAATTTTAAAATTAGGAATAAAATGTGATAGTAAAATAACTACTACTACTAAAATAATTAGCTTTTGAGAGGTACACCACACAAAAATCTGTATCAACATTCGAAAAGAAATTAAAGGAAATGATACTAGTGAAGACTACTGAAGAAAGTTGAATTGTTTTATGTTTTAATGTAATTATAGGTAATGCGCACATATAGATAGGTAGCCTACAGGGCAATAAGTCTCAGTCCGCAATCTTACAAGTTCCTACCTTATAATACATGTAATTAACATGTACGTAAGAAAAAAGGAATAATTAATTACTCCTTTTGGAAGTCGGTAAATGAAAGTATATATTTAATTGAATAATATTTTAATACTGAATATAATAATGACTGAATAAACAATAACACAATGAAAACTAAAAAACAATAATACAATAATAAAAAATCGACTACTAAATAAGAACAAAGAACAGGCCCATATTTAATTCGACTAAAATAAAAAATGCATTGCTACTTTATAGAATATGCGGTCTCTAAAATTTACTGTATAACATAAGGTCCGTTGAAATATGCTTTAAGAAAAACTAAATCGAAATCTCTAATATTACTTGCCATGTTTAGTCTTTAAGACAATAATGAATATATAAAAATATCACTTACCGGAAATACGAAGTCCCGTCCTTTTCTTTCCTTCTTGATGATAAGTTTTCGCAATCTGCCATACAACGCTTCGCGGCACTAAACGAATAATTTAAAATAGCTGCTTTCGATAGTACCAAGAGTTCCAATCAGGGCCTCCGACCACTTAATACTTTTGGAGGCTCTGGTATGAACAGAGTATGTTCTTCTTTTTTTTTGGTGATGATGGGGAATGCATTTACGCATGATACCTGGGAGCCCGGGTAGACCCCCAGACCTTTGTTGGACTCAACCATTGGGTAGCAATACCAACTAAACCCCAACGGGAGCCTTCATCCGCTATTAGTAGAGGGTCCCGGATATACAGGCAACAGGACTCCTCCAGCGACAGGCTGGCCTCGGCGAAAAGGCCAGACTTAACCTCTTCAGGGACTGTCCGGCTACGCTATAACAGTCCCCACGACACCGTGTCTTTATGAAGTCGACCGGGTTCCCATCCCGGCCTGACACGGAACACAGGGGCACTACTGAAAGCGCTGCAGATTGCGCCTCCTTCGTATCCCCATTCATCGTCGGCAGGGGGAGGCCGTGTCGGCAGCCTTCTCTCTCACCCGCTCGTCGGCTTCCTTCTGGGACATGACGGTCTCGCAGAAAGAAGCCATCGCCTGGTAGGACTCGTCGCTGCCGAGCATCCCCACGATGATTTTCGACTTTGACAGGTCCCCTCCGACAAGTGATGTCAGATCGTGTGCAGCGTCGCACATCTCGGGCACACCGTGAGGGTGTGCTGGGCCGAATCCACGTGTGCTGGGCCAAATCCACCTCCACGTCACAATCGTGACACCAAGTCATCGGCTCCCTGTGTTCAGACACAGATACTCACCGAAGCAACCGTGCCCGGTGAGCTCCTGCGTCAGTACGTCGCCATACTCCGGCAGACACCGGAGTGCAGTTGCCTGCAGCTGGCACTGGGTCCTCCGAGGTTCGGGAGGAGTCTGCCCAGTGCGCTTGCCGCCTTCACGACCTTCGGTCCCACCATAGCAAAGTGCGGGCCGAAGGTCGACTGGACCCCGCGCCTGCTTCTTACTCTGGAGGCGAGTCAGAATCGCCTCCATTTCAGCCTTCTTGACGGGTGGCGGAGCACCCTCCTCCTCGTCCGACATTTGCCGAGCCATCCTGGGGGGCGTGAAGCCCATGGGTATGTCAGGGAACAGTTCCCCGACGATCCTCCTCAGTTGGTCCGGCTGGAGCATCTCCGTGATGGGGGCCGACTGGGCGCGGAGCTTGTTACAATTGTACGGTGGGCCCAGGGATCCCTCTCGAGATCCCTTACTAGCTCCAGTTGGGCCCGGCGGAGTGGTTGGTGTTCGCCTGTAGGACGCTGAGATGCCTAGCCAGTTGGAACATCTCTCCGACCCCAATCGGTTGCCTCTATTTGTGTGCGAGGGGCGACCTTTGGGTGACAGTAGGCTTGCACGCCATGCCCGCAGTGGCGAGACGCTCCGGGGTGACAGCGTCGCTGAGGCCCGTGATCCTCAGGTCCGCCTTTTTCACGGGCCGGGTGAGGCGCGCTCCGGCCGCCGATTGGCAGATCCGGAGCGGACCGATGCCCAGCTCACCCTCCTTCGGCCTTTAATAGTGCCGAAGGTTGCCCCCTTGTCTGCAGCCACAGACCGTAGCTTCAGGATAACGGCCGAGGAGCGCGGGAGCGAAAGTTTCGGCTTCGCCCCCTCCTTCTTCGTCCGTCCAGGACTCCGTTGATGTCTCCTTTTCCTTCCGCTCCACTTCTGGTACCGCAGCTCGGTTATCTTGCGGCGCCACCGC
>JAFELO010001132.1:71851-127191 GCA_017140195.1 Eumaeus atala
GTGAGTAGATTATGTGCTCCTAAATTTACGCAAAACAATAATCTTTTAAAATGAAATGATAGAAACGATATGGAAGAAAATGCATCCCAGTCCAATTAATTTAATCAGTAAAGCCAAAGATACCACAACGCCACCGCCGCAAAGTAAAAGCTTTGCTGGAGGAAAGAATAATATGAACGTCTAAATAACAATACCATTGTCTTTGGACATCGGTTGGGTTGGATTGTTGAAACAAGAAGAAGAAAGGACGCGTGACCAAGGAGACCGGAATTATGAAATCATGAAGAAAATGTAACACACACTAAACGTGAAATTAACACGACTAATTTCATATAATGTGCGAATGTTATTCGTTATTATGAGTGTACTTGAACGGATTTTATAGTGTTTGTCAAAATTCACTTGTAGAATGAGACCCTGGAGTTTATGTCTCATTCTATAGGCAAATAATGAGAAACGCCATAAAATGCGTGAAAATAGTCACAGAAACATCTAATTTGACGAACGAAATCGTAGTTAGATACATCTTAAAGTAACGTTATATTGTAATACCTGGTAGATAAGGACGACTTCTATAGTATACATTATGTAGTACACTATTCCCTGTCAGAAGCAAACTAAAAAGTAATATAAACAACATGTTACTGTCCTTTCTAAATAAAATTGTCAACCATTTTCTTTAAACCATTGATGTTGTAGTTTTAAAGCAAAACTGTTGACATCTTCAAATTTATATTTATCATTGCATATGGTATGAAATTAGAATAAGTAACCATGAAATGATGACTCATGATTCGTATCTAACACTAATTTGAAATGTTATCGTTTTTTCAATTATATTTTTAGGATTCCCTATCGCAGAAGTGATAAAACAAAACCCATATACATAACATTTTTTTTATAATTCATTTCGTTTAGAACGTATTCAAAAGCCGATTCCGATTCCGAATAGTATGTAAATAATAGGCGCCTGAAATGTGACCTAGTTGTCTTTGAAATAAATAGTCTACCGTTACCAAGTTCGAAGAAGGCCTGATCGTCTGTACAGCCGACATACTCCGGGTCTGCTTTTTAGCCGAGCGAGTTTCTATCGGTACCATTGGAAAAAATAAATCGTTTAGATTTTGCACCGCACAAAACGTTACAAATTCTTTAAGAGGCTCATTACAATGAAGTTTATGTCAAATTTTACAGCGTGTGGGTTAAACGTAAGGGAACCCTTGCATATTTAAGTATAACATTAGGAAATAAATTTAACTTTTTCGAACCATATCGCACAGTAGGGAGAAAGGGCTAAACGCAATATCTACGCATTAACCAACATTTCGAACTTAACATTATTTCAGACCTCAAAGATAATATACAACGCGACATACCTTGGTAGCATGAGTTACGCCTCTCCAGGTTAGTTAGAAAGGGCTACCATTGGCGCAGTGCGTTTAAAATTACTACAAAGTCAGAGGCCATCATTATTATTTTTATGTTAAGTTAACCGCACCCTTAGCACGGAGACCCTACCAGTCGTTGCTGTGGTATTACCAGCTGACCTTAAAATCCAACGCCGTTCCGCCATATATTTCCGCCATCTCTGGAAACTTTTCTAGAATAGACTTTTTAAGATTACAAGACATACCGAAGATTGTGAAACTCTTTAGCTCAACAGATCTTGCCACTCAAAACCTTACGCAGTTAATGGGCCTACCACGATGGACTAAAACAAATAGAGGACACCATATACATAATGTCTTCCCCTGCGTACGGGAACGATTATCGAAAAACCGGTTAGATGTAGATCATTGCGCATCATATACAATGCGAGTGTGGTCTTTAGCAGAAGGAGCGAAATGTAATGCTTAATAATATGAGGAATTTTACGCGAGTAACTTACTATAGCAACCTCGACAACACAACAACGTGGGAAACTTTGTCTAACTTTGTCATAAATATTACTGGCAGCAGATAATGTAACGCAGTAGGGGTGCTATTGGTCGGTAAACCTCCTCGTGGTGTACCCTGGGAAACGATGGCTGATTTATCCTTCTTCTTTCCATTTGAGAAAGAGTGCGACTTAATTACTCAACGGCCAATAAACCGACCCCCAATCCGAGCTTTGGCGCACAGCCGAGGATGAACTGGTGAAGGGAATCCAGTCTCGAGAGCGCCATTATCCGTCTGCCATTAAGCGGGCGTGTTGTGGCGGGTTCGGCTCCATCCTTAATGGGGAGTAACAAAGAAAAATGAAATTAAGCAGAAAGGAAATTTGTCCCTGGGTGGGCCCCCGAAAGGGGGAACCCCTCCCCTGCGCTATATCAGAGGGCTGCCCCACATTCTAGGGGGGGGCACTAACTGCTTCATGAGCTAGTAACCCGCTCCTCCTCGAAACAGCGAACCTGGCAAGTCAATGGATACGAAAATAAACGGTTCGGAATTAATTAATAATAGCGGCTTTTTATCTATGTCTGAGAGAGATACCACTTGTAGTCGAAACACCCGCAGCAAAATCCTCGCGGTTTTTCCGTGATCGTCGTAGTGAGAATATTCCCACTTCAAGTAGAGATGAAGCGCCGATGGAGGTGCAGACGGCGATTCCTAACCGGAATTCCCAGCGGTTCACCCGCAAACGACATTTTCTTCTTCCGGGTTGTTTACACCCGGAAGAAGAAAATTCGAGTGGACGAATTGCACACTTGCTGTAGATCGCAGCAATTTTTTTCCGTTGTGGGTTACCAGGCGAGCGGAAAACCAGCACGATACCATGTGAATAATAATGCCTATGGGAAACCCATGCAAAACAAAAAAGGCGAGCTCGGCAAGAGATATTTTCGCCACGCCATTCGTATCGGTAGCGGCAGCGGAGACCATGGTAGTTGAGATGGAGATCATGACCAATCAATAATGACGCAAAGGAGGGTCCTGCACGAAGTCCTTAAAACCACTGAGCCCGGGCACATGGTCTTCTGGTGCAATCGATGGCGCAATGGTCTATCGGCGCCGCTATTGTCTCAGAAATTTATCGCATTTCGTGTCGCAGCATCTGGGCAGCAATGCAGACTCCTCCGCGGTTTTGGTGTTTCAGATACACGTGATTCTTTTTCTGGCGTTGGATTTGTGACTGCCAAAGTTAGAGGTTTAACTATGGTGGCTCAATAGTGGATCTCACGTTCGCTAGTCCTACGGTCGGTAGGATTGATGGATAGAGAGTCCTGGAGGATGTGGAGACATAATCGGTTCACCGATACATAACTGATCCTTCTGGGATCTATACTCGCTCGTCACGCGATGGGCTAAAAGAAGTTACACAGTGACTTGTTCAAAGTGGCTGCAAGTGTTCAGTCCTGGGTGCCCCTTCTTGGGGGGTGAATCTATGCCTAGGCGCGGCTGTTATTGGTGGCGTCCTGAACTACAGCGTCTACGGGAGATTCTCATCGTCACTATACTCGGTTGCGGAGACGCAGAAAAAGAGACCCAGATGATCAGATTGCTAGCACTTACGGAAAACATCGCAATTTTATTTTTAAATTTGGATTCACATTAACAGGAATTCTAAATGATGATTCTGAAGCATTAGCTACAGTAAGGTTAATTATGTCATTGTCTTTAACTCTACCTATACAATTGGATACTAATAGGTGATCGGTAATGTGCTGGTCCAGGATTATACCTTCTTTGAGGACATTGTTTTTCACGTATCGCTCAATGACTGTCTGACTGAGCGGGGCGGATTGACATAGGAAGGATTAATAAAATGCAATTAAATTTTGAACCTACCTATTTTTAGAAGATCCTTGGTGTAATCAGTTGTACATCCGTGGTCTGTTAGAAAATCGGAAGCAATGATGCCGTCGTATTTTAAATTAATTTCTTTTATGACATGGAATGTGTAATTTATGTGTTTACTTTCATTTAATTCTATTTTAATTTGGAAATGGCCCACAGTTAATGTGGGCTCATCGCCTGGATATATTCATTTAAGTTTAACTGATTATCTTATGAGCTTGAGTTTTAAAAATGCAGGATGATTTTAGGAGGCTTATAGAGAGGACCCTGAGTCTACTAGGAGTGGAGGAAGGATATCAGATACATTGGTTTGTAATAGGATATGAGGTAGTAATTGCTTAGACGTATCTATATTGGTTTCATAGATTTTAAACTTGGGTTTTTGATCAAGAAATGTTCACGTGTCACGTGCCATGAGACGTCCCTTTTGGGACCGGTGTGGTCTTTATGTTATGCGAGATGAGTACTCCCTTTTGGGGCTGGTTACCCTGTGGTGTGGTCTTGACGTTATGCGAGATGTAACCTCCCTTTTGAGGCTGGTTACCCTGTGGTGTGGTCATGATATTATTTGAGATGAGACCTCCCTTTTGGGACTGATTACCCTGTGGTGTGGTCTTAATGTTATGATAGGTCAGGACTTCCTTGTGGCGCTGTTTACCCTGTGGCATGGTCCTGATGTTATGTGAAAGGAAGATTTCCTTATGAGGCTGGCTACCCTGTGGCATGGTCCTACTAGGGATAATGGTGGTATCGTCTTATGCGAGAGGAACTTGCCCCGTGCAATACCCATACGGGACATCTAAGCGTTTAAATTATCATTGCTCTCATCTACTGCAATTTCCGCTTCGCCTTGCTGCTCATAATCTTTTTCGAGAGTATCTGCTAAGTAGTTCAACCTCACAGTATGTCCAGTCTGAGGATTAATTCGTGTGGGTTGTGGTATCTTAAATCTATTATTATTATACTCTCATTTTTTACAGTTTAAAATACCATGACCTGGCATTTTACAGTATCTACAGAATTGTGCCATTTGCGAATTCGATGGCCTTGTGTTGTAAGTAAATGTGTTGGTGTTAAAACCCGGATTTATGCTAGGTCGTGAGGGGCCCGGTCTATTATAATTACTATTTCTGATAGGATTATTGGGCTTGGTTTCGCTTGGTGCCTTCTTATATAAGATCTGCTGAATACGTTCTTCCGATATGACCAGGTTAATAGCGTTGTTTAGGTTCTTTGGTGACCTACACCTTACAATATTTGATAGAATATAACCCCATGAGGAAATGATGGTGAGCTATGTCATCCATCGCCGCCACGCGGCCAGGCAATTCCTTAGCTTTAGATGTGGATGTCGACACCTCTTCTAACAGTTGTAACATCAATGTTTCAACTCGAAGCGCAAATTGGCTTTCACTGTCTAATGCACCTTGTTTACTCTCCTGTAATTCTGTGAGTAGGTGGGCATAACGTTTGCGGTTACTGACTTAGTTATTTAGAAATTCTTTCAACTGGTCCCAATTCAGGAATTCTTTGATTGAGCAGGCTACTTCCGCTTAACCGCTCAGTTAGCTAATTATGTATTTAAATATAATAGACTTCTGTATCTCACTGGCAAGCTTATAGGCGTATTACAGTTATCTAAAAGTGAATTTAGGCTGTCCCTACTTCCAAGTTCCCTACTAAGGGTTTGATCAATCTAAAAAATGTGTTAAGGTACATTTCGACTATAAAGAGCGACGACTTTGTCTCACGAGTAGAAGTAGGCGTAGGAACTGGAGTCGGTGGTTTAGAACTATCCGATATTTGAATATTCAATTGTAATTTTTCTGATTTCGCCATCGATATAAAATAAAATATTGAAATTAAAACAATGTGTTGTACAACCCTGATTTAATAACAATGACTAAGGACTCACAGTGCGCAGATAAGCACGGCGGTGACTTTTTGCATGACAGTTTCGGATTTCTCAGTACACAAGGTGAAGGTTGCTGCCTAATTTCTCTGCTAGATGCGGTAGCTGGCTGCGAGTAGCTCTTTGTAGAGAACTATTCTGCTTTGAGTGGCAGATTGGTTGGTTGATGGATACTCTGGCAACAGTTAGGCTGTCGATTGCAGAATTTTGAATATGCACTGGATAATATCCACGTTGATAATATTATTTATGTCGTAAGCTCAATGTTCCACAATCACTGAGTCTTCACTACACTTTTCATTAAAGTTCACGGATTTTCACAATTTTGGTAAAATGTGCGTGGTCTATACCAGTTTTTCCGCGGCACTGGGGATTTTCCGATACCCTCGCTGCCACCAAATATAAGATGGATTCAATGGAAAGTCTCTTTAAAAAAATAATTTTATTACTGCTAGAACAAATAGTAAAATAATATAATTATATAATGACAAATGGATACAGAAATTGTACGCGACCGTCAGGTCTGATGTAGGGATAGAGACTGAGCTGCCGGGTTAAGAGTTATACTCAGGAGCTGATGGGCCGTAATCAAGTGTATTCAGCATTATAGCCTCCGTCCTCTGGACATAACAGAGCGGTGGCCAACTGTGAAGCCAACATAACCTTTACAGAAATAACTTACAAGAGTCTGATGTTCGGAGAGATACCGGTAGCCTTTGCATTTAACAATATCATTGGCACTATGCATTATCGAAGGCTCCGGAGATGTCCAAAATGACGAGCTGGACGTACTTATATGTGGAACTATCTACTATCTCAACACTGATTTTAATGCGCATGCAGTTGAGCGCCCTCTAACGAATCTATGCTGAATTTCAGGAATACCACGATGCAAATAGGGAGCGCAAGTAATTATGAGGCGTTCTAAAATTTTACTAGAATCGGTAATATAGCAATCCTTCTGTAGGCCGGTAAACCTTCGGATCTGTTAAAGGCTTGTCATTTCCCTTTGGCAGCACTATCAATGAACCTACCTTCCAGATATCCGGATAGACCCCTTCTTGGATACACGCGGTGTACATCAGCATCATTTCTCCGGTAGGAGCTGTCCAGGCGTTCCTGATAATGTTTCAAGTGATTCCGTTTGATCCGGGACTTGTATACGCTAAGTTTCTAATAATGTGATAATGACACTGCGGGAAGGAGCATCTCAATCCCTAAAGGAAGGGGACATGCAGCCGCAACTCGCACTCGTTATTTCGTCGATGATAGTTGTTGTCTTTTTCTGTTGTTTTGTCTGGGCATGGGGAGTGCAGCAGCTGATGCATAGCAGTTTTGACGCTGTCAGGAAAACATTCATGGCGAGATCTACGAGTCGCGGCTCGGTATGCCAAACCCCAAAGATTTTCATTTCCCGTCTCGGAAATATCTCTAAAATGCTTAATTTCAGCGTCCTTCATAGCCGCTTCGTATTCTTGTCTGGCCTCACGTAGAGCTTCCTGCAGTGAGATATCGCCTGAGGGATTTCCTCGTCTCTAGTTTCGTAAACATCGTCGTGCTGCCTTGATTTTGCGCAGACGGTCTAAATACGGACTACACCATTCGTAGCCCCTGGAATCCCCATTCTTGCGATATCCGTAGTATCTTTTAGCAGTTTGCGTAAGGATTTCATTAAACTTCTTGACAAGTTCATTTGCTGATTTCCTGGAGTCTAATTTACCCATTCGCAAACATGGCGTTGATCTACCCCTCTCTCGCGAAAGGCTAGTCTAAAGGATAGTTCTTCTATCGATATCGGTCTTGAAACACTGCTACACACCTGATATGTAATTAGATGATGGTCGCTTGAGCCTACGTGTACGCGCCACTCCGATATCGGTACTCCTCTTACCGTGGTTGTGAAATTCATATTAGAATAACCAATTGGTCCGTTGAACGTTGGAGGCTGGCCTTGCTTGTTGTGAATGAATAAATCTCTGCTCAATGTGAAGCATGACAGTGTAATATTCAGAATTCTGGTGGTGTAGTTGCGTAAACACTATCTAGTCATTATTGACCAGAATCAGCTTTCAGAGTGGCTCCACACTGAATCAGTTTTGTTATGCCCGAAGTTGCATATCGTTCTCGAACGAGAATGAAATCAAAGATAATTTCACTTGCTATAACAAGCAGCTCAGATGTGGCAGCCTCCGATCCCTGAAAATTGAGCTGTCCTATCGAAATAATATTTCCCTCCTTATCCATATTGACTGCCTGTTGTTCCGCATATATCCGTGCTGGGCAAGTCGGAGAGTTGGTTCCATGAGTGCTTGCCTCTTTACGATTAAAGCGCGCGCAGGTAGCGCAGCGCTCACTTTGTTACTGACATTCGGCTCTACGATGTCCCGTACCTCCGCGTTTGCCGCATACCATTTCGGTTGTCCTACAGTACTTCTCTGGGTGTCCATACTGTTGGTATTTGTTGCAACAAGTGATACATACGTAGGTGGGCATATATCAGCTTCGTGCCAGCCAATATAGATACGACCAGGCCAAACAATTTATCACGAAGAGCTGATGAACGCTCCAGCGCGAACGTGTTACGCCCACCACTATGTCCGCCCTTCTTGTAAATTTTGCAGTTTGAACGAACTTTCTCTTTAGTCCATTCAGGATCGTCCTAAAAGTTCGTGGCCTATTCTTAGGTTGCGGATGGCGACCAGAGGACGACGAGCCTTGGGCTCCGAAGCCTTCAGAGTCGGTGGGGCAGCCGCTTTAAGTTTCTCGGCGGCTGCAGGTGTAGCGGCCCTGACTGCAATGCCAGAATTGCCAATTCGGTATATGTCTTGCACTGGAATTCCCAAGCTGCCAGGTTTTACTGCCTTCTGTAGCTCGACAGCCAGGTTTTACTGCCTTCTGCCCTCAGAAGTCTCTATGTCTTCAGTGTTTGGGTAAAACAGTACTGCTTGACCCTGGTTAGCAGGTACGGCGATCGTTGGTTGGCCCTGCGGTCGCTTCAAGAACGATGTGTATGTGGGCGCGGCTGGAGTGACCAACGGAAATGCGCAGATATTTTCTGGGTTTCCGGAGCTCATGGTCAGATCTAGTTGCGCGTATTTTAGCTTTGTCAATGTTACTATGTGTTCAGACTCGTCAAGCTTCAGTTCTTATGCAGTGACTACAGATAAAACGCTTTGGTTAGCCTGGTTTATCGTGCCCAGTTCTGCAGCATTCAATTTAAATTTATTTGCACTGACCATTACGTTGAATACTTCCGCAACGCGCTGCAAAGATTTTTGCATGGTATCCAGCCTCTGAATTTTGCTCATATATATAGCTCATAGCCACCAGTCATTACAATAAAATTACTTTTACGGATTTTATGGCGGTTTATTAAATTATTTATGTAGCCAGAAACTTTACAGCAACCATGATAATGGGTGGACTGAGATGACAGATATCCTGATGTACCAAATTTTTAAAAGTACCCGAAGAATTATAATTCAGTGGCCGACAGTGGCTGGTTTCACTCGGCTTCTATAGAGCAGACCTGGAATCCTAAGCTTGTTGTCTCGCTGAACTTGCGTGACATGTCGAAGTTTGGTATCCAGGTGTGGTTTGTTACAGATGCCTCGTGCTCTCTGAAACAAAGATTTACCCACGGTAGACAACTATGTTGGATGGTGATGAGAATTGCCGTTTAGATACCGATCAGTATGGGTGTGTTTTCTGTGTAGAAAACATACCCATACTTAGTGTATACTTTATGACTGAATGTGTTGCCAACAACATCCCAAGATTACGGATGATCAGAACGTCTAAGATAGCCAAAGAATTATTAGCCACTAACTCCATTGTAAATTGTATTTTGGAATTTATACTATTTAGATGATTAAGGAATATGGTTACTTTATCCTTAGGTAAAATTGTGAATGTATCGTCAACATACCTCTTGTGGAACCTCGGTGTTATAGGTGAATTTCTTCCTAAAAGTCCTCCATAAAGACATCTGCGACTACAGGGGATACTGGTGAACCCATGGCTACTCCGTCCACTTGTTTGTAGAATTGATGATTCCACATCATATAGCCAGACTTGAGGCTATGTCTTAATAGTCAGCATATTCCAGTGCTAGGTTATTATCCTGCAGCTTTCTTGTTACTACTGATATGCACTTCTCTATTGGTAAGCATGTAAATAGGGTTTGTACATCAAAACTGACCATAATTTCATTGTCAAGTGGTGATAGGACTTTCTCCACATATTGAGCTAATTTATAATTGGTGAATCAATTTGGCTCACTATTGGACGTAGTGGAGTACCAGTTTTGTGTATTTTCGGCAAACTAAACAGTTTCGGTGGAGAGTGAACTCATCCGATAAAAGGTGCTCCATTTTGTCATTATAGTCTGTCGTATCCATTATTACGGTGGCATTATCTTTATCCGCGCAAAGAATCTTTATATCCTGTATTTGGCGTAAGTTTTGCATTGTTCGAAAGGAATATTCAATTCTGGCACGGAGCTTCGTCTTAAAACTGACGATATATCCTGCCTTAAGGCCTCCGAATCTTCTTTCTTAATATTATTTTTACATAGACAATCCTCTGCATTGGAAATAATTTCTTCAAACGGGATTTTTCGAGGCGTCATAGCAAAATTTAAACGCAATTCCAAACCTTCATAGTATTATTATCAAAACTTTGTTTTGACAGATTGACAACAACGCGTGGTTGGTCAGATCTAGTGCCTATGGTCGACGTATTGACCTTTGACGTTTGAACGTTCGTTTATTTTTTCGAATTTAAAAATTTGTTTGTTTTATTTTGATTGTTCACGCTTAATTAGTGTGTATATGCAATTACTAAAATCGAACGTTGTCAATACTGTCTTTATCTGCGGTCTGTGAGCATGCTTAACTTGGCCCCTGCCATTTTCATTCGATTTGATAAAGCGAAAATCCCGACTAGGGAACACCGATTCCATCCAAGGATGATCCGTGGGGCTATTGCAATTACAAAACATCTAAATTTTAATATATGGCTGGGTTCCTCCCTCTGTTTGGGATCCAATGGTGAACATAAAGCAAAAAGTAAACAACACCTGAAGACAGCAAGATATATTAAGTACTGTTCGCGTTAATCGGAACAACTAAAATTATAATTCTTCGGGTACTTTTAAAAACTTGGTACATCAGGAGGACATCTGTCATCTCAGTCCATCCGTGACCATGGTTGCTGTAAGCTTCTGAAACGTCGGGATACACTAATATTTTAATAAATCGCGATAAAATCCTTAAAAGTAGTTTCATTCAAATGACTGACATTTGCGTAAACTTAATACATCAATATTCGGTTCTGGTGTAGTTCCTGCCGTTGGAGCCGCAAGGAACCCCGCAACAGGAGGAACCAAAGCCGGTCGTGAGACTGTGCGGCGCTCCTCACAACTGCTTCTCAGTTCCTGCTCTTCTTCAGGCGACGTAATTGGTCTCTTATGAGGCCGCGCACTATCCGTATTTAAGTATATGGTGGCAGCCGGTGAGCTGAATCCATGCGGAGGAGTCCGAACAAACGATGTCCAAGGAATGAATCCCGCCTCCCTACCGATCAACGTAAGCTCTTCAAGGTCCTCAGACTTACGACGAACTTCCGTCTCAAAGAGCTGCCAAACTCCTACTGCTATCAAGTTTTAAAAGTTGAACAATTAAATAAATAAAAATAATAATAAATACACACAAATTAGAAATACCGTTACTTTTTCCCGCAAATAGTGGTCTTCTCTTTAAGCTGGCAACACTTTCTAATTGCAGCTATTAGCTAACAGATAGTACTATTTACTAGGAAACGAATTCAATATCCTAAGTGCCTATCATGTTAACCAGAAAAAAATATTTAAAACTATTATTAAATAATTAACACTGTTACAATAATGACTTAATTTTTAGATAACCTGTCCTTTCACTAAGTAAACTTAATAACTTACCGTTTGTGTCCAGGTTGTGGGTAGAAAAATAAATTCCTTACAACGTACTTTGCACTTACGAGTAGGCTATTGTCGTCATTAAGACTTTAAACTGGGCAGAATGCGGCATAAATATTAACGCCAACGATATCGCTGCGTTGGCCGAATCGTTGGAGAGTTTGGACAAGGCAAAGGTCATATTCAACGAGCACGTTCTCCGTAGGCCGGTAAATGTCGACGGTGTTATTCTCGAAGTCGTAGACGAATACGTCTACCTTGGACAACTAAGTATCCGATATCACGCGACGAATTCGCTCGCTGAAGTGGCAATAGGAAGGTCACATACTCAGAAGAACAGATGGCAGATGGGCCAGTAATTTTCTGCAGAGGAAGCCGTGTTTAGGAAAACGACCATGATAAGGTATTGTTTATGATGTTGTATTTTCAATTTCAAATAACTTTGGTATTGTAGGACCTTTGTTAACAAACCACCCTAGTTCTCCGATACGAAAATCCGCAAAAGAGATTTAACGCCCAATTTTGCATTCGTTCCAATCACATTCCACTGAATAATTTTCAGTTCCTAAATGCCGAACCCTAACTATAGAATATGCAACCGACATGGAAACTTATATCATCCTCTTATATAATGTGATAGGAACGAATTTCTCCGACAAAAATATATGATGGACACTAAATGTAATAAAGCTGAACTTTTCTTTATTAGACATAACATTGTTAGTTCTAATTTTTAATTAGAATATAGTGACCTATTCCTAAGTTTCGTTATCCATTCGTTACATATAAGGGATTTAGAGTTACGTTTCTAATTATTTTTTTTATTAGATATAAGGCTGACTTAATGTTATGCTGTATATATATGTATAGCCTATAAATGAAGATTAAAGAATAAGTATAGTAAAGTTTATACACATACCTCTATACATATTTTAATATAGGTACATGTGAAATAGGTATATTTGTATAAGTACATGTTATATAATATTTGAACAAACGACGTTATGTTTTTCGGTTATGTCTGCAATCCCACCAAATACACCCTATAAGAATCTAGCCAAGTCTCAATAGAGCTGCTCGTTTCTCTATAAAAGGTAATGAAATATCCAAGCAAATTTGTTGTCCGTCGGAAAAATCATATTTAAAAACCAACGTAATCAATACATCCATTGCCAGCTGGCTCAGTTCGTAACGTGGCGATTAGTCCGCGTTCTACGCCAGAGGTCACGAGTTCAAGTCCCGCCTAGATCCTGTATGTTTATAACATGTATTATATGTATATCAATAAAAATCTTAATTTTATAAATTTTCATTAATTTATAATAATATGAAATATATTTCCGTTGTCAAGTGCCTGTAACACAAGTCTCCACAGTACTTAGTACAGGACTAGGCTAACGTGGTGTGATTAAGTTCACAAATATTACTAATATTTTTATTTATGCACACATTTTCTATGGTTTATTTTCTATACGTTAACTAAAATTTATAAGGAACTTACAAAAAAAAATTAAAGAGAGAATAAGTGCAGAAATATCCATTACAAATGTATAATTGACATATAATTTCAAACAGATTAAGAGCAGGCTTCCAAAAATATCATTTTGTCATGTTCGTACCTCTACTTGGTACAGAACCGGGTATTCCATACCTAACAATTAAGTGAAGTGTACTCCTAAGGCACAGCCATAAATATTGTTTACAGGAAAAGTATCGCATAAACTTAGTAAATAATGGAATCTCAAAAAGATAATCGAAGCTTGATTCACAATGAATACATGGGACACATTTTTTTGGAAAATAAAACGCTGTAAATCTCTCAAAGTTACATGATCTATAACGTCACAGCTCACAAATCACAGTATTTAATAATAGAGATGTATTTAGCTTAAAATAATATTATATACTTTAACAGATTTAATCGCGTTTCATTTCAATATTTTACTATGTCATATATATTTTTTCACTTTGGTTTGTGCTTTAAGTGTGTTTATCACAGGAATTCAAGCGGATGCTCCATTCATCTTCTGTGGCGTAGATAATCTGCGATTATCAGACTTACTAAATACTTATGAGTAATGTAACTGTTGTAAAATAAGTATATGATATAAAGAGTCGGTTAATAAATCTCAGGACGACATTTGACTCCATCTCATTGTCTAGGAGTGTACTGTCGACAGTCAATTGCCTGTTTACCGAAGGAAATATAAATATTTTTACGGCTACCGACGCCCATGATCATGAGATCATCCACATAATTATCATGCCGATGCGTTGCTCTCCTCCCTCCCCCAATGGGCCATATAAATATAATGTACACACTAATATTTCTCATGACATGCATATTTTCCTGTAGCAAGACTACTGGAAGAAATTTTTTCTTTAATTTAGAAAAAAATCCCTATGGTATAAGTACTGCCTTTGTACAATTATTTTATACCAACGAATTTGCTACCTTTGTAATTAGTATACATACATTATAAATAAAATTAGAAAAAATTCCCTATGGTATAAGTACTGCCTTTGTACAATTATTTTATACCAACGAATTTGCTACCTTTGTTAATACATGTATACTAATTGTATACATGTATTAACAAATAAAATAAATTCATTTAATTCTACTATTTGAATAATATAATGAACGTATTATAAACATACACATTATGTAGTTAATATACAAATCTTACTTTCTCGGTAAATGAAAATCAAATCCACATTTGAAGTATCGTTTAAAAACTCAACATCGACGTCTGCATAAGAGTACTCGGCGCGACCCACAACCTACATCTGTGGCTGTGAGTTCGTTTCTCCGGAAACGGGAATGAGATTTGCCGACTGATATAATAACTTTCCATGAATCACACGTTTTAAAATTATAAAATGAATTTGTGTTTTGCAACTTTAATTGTGTGTGTAGTGTGCCTGCAGTGCCTTTTATTAAAAAAATCTATATCGTATATAATAATTACGAAATGTCGCATATTTTTCACAAAATGTTTTTATATCTCACTCTCACTTTCGGCCGGATGAATTATTGTCACGAAGTCTTTTCATTCTTTGCATAGAACACGATCTCTATATTTAATGAGACTATCACTTTCGTATCTCTTGTCCTGTTCCTTTTCTTTTTTGCTGTTCAATATCTACATTTAGAGTCAATAATTACAGAAGGTATTTGTGTTAAGGTTTTGCTGCAGATTCGAACTTGAATCGCCCCCGTATCGCCTGATAATTAATCACAATTGCTGCACACAGTAAGAGGTAGCATCATGTTGGATTACAGTCGAATTGGGCCAGCACTAACGGTGAATCTATGATCTCTTTTTCGTATTTATAAGTTATAATGAGTATTGTATAAAAACACAAATAAGAAACTGTTATTATATCAACTTTAAATGCCAAATTTTGAGGCCAGATGGATGCCAAATTTTGAGAACGGAAGGCCACAATCCGTTCTAAAGCCTTCCCGGTCTCGTTCAGCAGCACCACCAGTCGAACCGACGAAGCCGAGTCCATGGGCCGCCCTGCTTTTGGAAGCAAGTAGAGCCGAGCCTCCTTCCATGCCCCGGGAACTGACCAGACCGCAGGTAGCGGTCAAAAGTTTCCCGGAAGTTGTCCCCGAGATGCACGAGAGAGATCGCCAGCACTCTCCCGTGCACCCCGTCTGGACCTCTTCTTATTCTGGAGGCGAGTCAGAATCGCCTCCATTTCAGCATCCGTGACGGGTGGCGAAACACCCTCCTCCTCGGCCCACGGGTGTGTCCGGGAACAATTCCACGACGATCCTCCCAGTTGGTCCGGCTGGAGCATCTCCGTGATGGGGGTTTCTTCCCCGCCTTGCGGTGGACCACGTCCGTCCACTTGCTGCCTTCCATAGGATTGTGATCCTCCTGCCCTCCATCAACACCTGGGGCCGCAGCCCTGGAGATTGAGGGACCGAATGCTGTCCACTCGCCCTGCCCTTTTTTCTTCCCCTTTCCCTTCCCCTTCTGTGGTTGGGGAAGTGCTGGAAACTCCAGCAGCTCCCTCTCCGTTGCAACTTGCTCCCCGGGGTTAGTCCCCGTCCGCTTAGATGCAATTGCCGCTCCTTACCTCTCGAGCCAGTGGCCTATTGTCACCAGCCAGAGGTGGTCGACATGGTGGGGCAGAATGGAGCCGCATCTCTAAACCCGAGATTCGAGCATCCACAATGTTGCCCACCATTTAGGCAACCTCCTTCATCAAGTCGGCCATGTTGGGAACTCCGGTCCCATCAGCCAACTTTTTCTTGCCTTCCTCAAATTCGCGCCTATAGGCACGAACCTCCTCCCTTAGTTTGCTCAACTCCCTCTGAAGACGAGCGTTGTCTGCCGTGAGGCGTTTGACCTCGTCATCCTCCGTTCGTACCACTAGGGACACTAACTTTCATGCGTAGCCACCCTTCAAATTAGCCGACCTCCCCGTTAGCTCCAAAATGAGGTCTAAATTCGCCTCCGGAACACCAGTCTGCTTTCATTCGGATTCTTTCTTTTTGAGGAATGCCCTGTTACGCAGGGCACCCTCAAACACCTCCTCTCGTTCACTCGAGATTACGACCTTACGACGACGAGACCCTTAGAGCCGCCCTGGCTCCTGTCAACGTGTGTGCCTTGCTCCGTTTGGTCACACATCTAGTCCTCGTCCCAATGTTCCCTGTATCGGAACCAGACTCCAGATCTGAACCCTCAGTATAAAGGTGCTTGCGCCCCAGCTCCGCCTTGGACAAAGATGCCCAGGACGAAAAGTCCTTCAACACCTCGATGTCTCCCCCAAACACCCCTTTGCGAACCCCGCCTCTTCCTCTGGACCAACCCGTCCCTCCCCCCGGAAAAACACACAAGTATACCAGACACAATTCCCGCCAAAGTTTCACCAAATAAAAATTTGATGTAAACAAATAGCGGGAATCAAATCCGTACATGTCAGACACAAACAAAAACACCACCAAAAGACGCAGAATAACAGGAAAACAACATCGAAAACAAAAAAGACGCCACAAGCAAGTCACCTATATACCCCTGCCCCGGGAGCGCACGGTCAAACCAGGACAAGTCTATATCGATGATTTACTTATTTTTCAAGTACGAGAGTCGAGCCACAAAAACACGAATATCTCTGCAACCCGACTTCGCGCCAGAAAAATTCAAACACCATAAATCCGCCTTTTTAACTCCAAGTAGTGCCTATTGTTAACAATCATTGCTAGAGCTCCACACAACCGGTAAATTTTAGTAAACTAAAAAAACAACGTCCTGATCGAATATTATTTCTATTTCAGGCTCTGGCCTCCTGACCTTTGTATGATATGAACTAGTAACAGAAAAATAAAAACATTAAATTCTAACATATAATACGAAAAAATATAGACGCTACGTAATAGACGCTTTAGAATCCACATAAATAAATCATTTAGAAAAAATGGCCATTCCTTTTTTAGCTACCTCCGTATAAAACGTTTGTACACCTTATGTAGAGACATCGAAATCAGCCATTGCGAATGTAAAGTCCAAAATCAATATTTCATGGAAATTGAACAAGACTTCATCGTGTTAGTTACTTATTTGTATTAAAATCGTATGAGGCATATCAATAATGAATTTCGACAATAATTTTACATACAATGTAATACTATAATCCTTAAGTTATGTAGAAATACGCGTGATGGTCTCATCAATACAGATTATTCAAATTCAATACTGTAAGTAGTCGTGGATTTCCCTCAACAGTCTTTCTGTTCCATTATTACATATTATTTATATTTTCACGTAATGTAGGAAAGAAAAAAATTACAAGCGCACTGGTCGCCCCTATGAATTTGGTAAATCCCTCTAGTAACCCAGACGGCTCATGAGCTGTTAAAAATACGTTATGTCTACGCTTAAAAAGAAACTCAGACAGAGTACTTCTTCAAGTTCGCCTTGGCATTCTATGCCTTATTTCACAATACTGGATCCTGGAAGTTGATGGAATGGTTCGCGGACTAAACTCAGTGAGATGCCAAAATCGATAGCAATATTTTATAGGAGAATTAGTGTCAACGCAGGTTAATTTCAAAATGTAATCACAATGGAGACCGTCTGAATTAGTTCTTGCTCTCTTCTGGGACACCATGAATAAGTAAAACCTTCTTACTTTACGTTGCCATCAAATATTCAATGTGGGACTGCAATGATTTCAGCGTACCCGAGACAAAATATTGAAATTAAAATTATTGAAATTTAATGCCAATTGGACTGTAGGGCTTGCTCCAGTTGAATGTGAAGTAGATGGCGATGGCAAGTCATTTTGAAAATCGGCCATTCTGGTGCTGAACATCACATTTGCTTGAATAATATACTGTCTTAATGATTCCATTGCTTCAATTCATTTTTAATATATCGTGTTATGATGTGGTGAATACAAAATTTAAGAGAAATAAAGAAAAGATATGGTCATTTTCTCCGTGTGAAGGATGTCATAGTTACTTTCTTCTTAATATTTAATAAAGCCTTTGTTTTATGAACTCGGCTTCCTAACGATGACATTGGTAGGCATAGGTAATTAATGTTTATCATTAAACATCAATAACTAAATATGTGAAATAATGAAATAAATCAATTCACATTTGAAACTATACTAAATTCCGACTTTTTGTTTTTTGCACCTACCCGCGTAACGGTACCGTCGAAGTATATCATCATCACATAAAGGAATGCTACAGTGCCACTTTGTCGGTTGTCACACATAATAAACGTTGTTTTAATAATTCTAATTTCGTACGATTTTTTTAAGAGTGTAGATTTTCTACTTCATCTTTAATCCATTTTAAATGGAAAAAAATATCTGTATAAATGGACGGTATCGCATGCGAGCCACAATGAGAGTCAAGACCAGCAGATACTACTCCTACTAAGTACCTAGAAAAAAAAAGTTGCATTAATTAGGTGTCTAGTTTAAACTAATAATAGGAATACTTTGTGGGTATTCCTATTATTGGTTCGGCTATCATGAATTAAAATAGAATGATAGCCTTTAATATTCTTGTCATAAATTATTTTGTCTCACTGCACCAGGGGGAAGCCTAGATGCACAATAGGTATTCACTACTGTCATATTTCATTACATATTAAGCTACTTTTTCTTACTTTTTCCAAATTACGCCTGAGCCTGAATCACCATAGCAACAGCTTCTCCAAGTAGTGCCTATTAAACAAAATACGTCTCTTTTAAGTGTTACAGGATGTTTCCTATACGTCTTAACTTGTTTGCACACATTGAAGTCGACATAGCGCAAGCGAGTCGACATAAGGTGACGTCCGACGACCCGTCCTTCAGTCTGAAATAAAATAAATAATAAATAATGCCAACTGTTTATTTATAATCCTCGTAGAAGATAATAACAGATAAAATGGTGCAATTATTATAGAAATTTATTATGTATATGTTATGAACAGGCGTATGTGTCGGTTACCGAGCAGATATCCGTGTCAACATTATAGACGCAAGTTAATCTGTTTTTTATTTTGTACATTTTAGCAGAAAACGTTTACTCTAAAATTATCTAAGATTTACCTTATAAATATAAACATAAAGACCAGATAATTTGTGAACTGACTGAGGTTTCTGCAAGAGTAAAACGGACTAATTTCTTAAAAGCCAATAACGCGCTTCGAGCATCCTGGACCATGTTGTCATGGGACATGGCCGGCGGTTGGTACTCCTATATATAGAAGTCATTAGGGTGCCATCACCTTAATATCTCGAATCGCATTTCACGATTGGGGCCAATACTTTCTGCCACGAATAAAATAGGCGCATAAATACACAATTTTTATTATTATTTATTGGTGGGATTATGTTGCTGTCATTTATTAGGATCAATAAAAACTCACCGACATAGCACCGAAGCCAGCCACAACAAACGTATACATTTTATTTTTCCAACGCTCATTTGACACTAATGGTATTTTTTGTACAGTTGGTCCGAATACAAATGGTCTCTCAACCTTCATCAGTCCGATATCACCGCGCAACTCACTTCGCGGATAATAATTAGGATGTACTAGTGTCTGGCAGACTTTGTATTCAATTCCTTGTCCTCTTATTGATGACCCTAAAACAGTTTTTCTGTTGTTAACGAGGAGGCCAGCAGCAGTAATTAGGGTTTAATCTCAATATTTTTACTAAAACAATACACATGCCATCATATCATCATTACCATCGCTTAACGGTCCACTGCTGGACATAGGCCTCACTCAATGAACGCCAAGACGACCGATCACCTGCTACTCGCATCTATATCGGAACGGCTACCACACGGAAATTGTCTTCCCACCTGGTGAATGGTCTACCAACACTTCCTTTTGCGAAACGCGGCTTCCACTCCCGAACCTTAGTGGTCCATCTGCCATCTGTTTTTCTGAGTGTGTGACCAGCCCATTGCCACTTCAGCGAGCCTATTCGTTGCATGATATCGGATACTTCAGCTCTCTGCCTTATGACTTCGTCACGAATTCTGTCGGACACAGAAACACCCAACACAGCACGTCAGCACGGGGAGAAATCATTGGTTTGAAGACTTTCGTGTCCAAGTTCTGCGGTATAGGGGACGCGAGCATGTGACGAAGCTTCCGAAAGGGCAGCATTCCTTTTTTTTCTTTGTTGACGCGGGTAAACGCATTTACGCGCCTTCACTGACCCTGGGTGGGGTCCAGTGGTGTGGGGGGCTCACGGCACATTAAATAGTGCCGAATACCCACAAATACCACCGCGAGTGCCACCAGTGCCGCCTTTGATGAGGTGTCCCGGAATAACAAATCATCAGGGTAGCGCGACGGCAAGTCAGCCCCCGAAGAGACCGACGCTACCTCCACAGATGGGGTATTCCCGCACCACAGGACAACCCCACCGAATTTGGGACAGTGCAATGGGGTGAGGTTCCCATCCTCGCCCCTTGCACCGTGCGCAAAAGCGCCGCCACTTTTTTGCTCTTTTGTCCCCTCTTTTTATAAGAGAGGAGGTGCCGCTCTTTGTACCCCACAAAGAGCGGCACCTCCTCCTGCTCTTTAGTCCCCTCTTCTTATAGGAGGGGTACTAAGAGCCGCCACCTCCATCGGCGTTGACCGGCCTTGGGAAAAAGTGTTTGTTGAACATGACCTATGGCTAGTCCAAATTTATCCCGAGGCCAATACGTCGGGAGGATTCATTTAGATTTTGCAACACTTCCTGCAAGCTCTCCAACAATTCGGCCAGTACAACGATATCGTCGGCGAAACGAAGATGTCTTGCTGTTAATATTTAGGAGGAGGAGGTAGAGCCATGCATAGTGCATGACACTACATCTTCCTATGCAACGGAATTGGGCCTGCACGACCGGCGAGGTACCTCTCGTTTGCATAATACCGCCGTAAAGTGACATCTTCAGTGTCGCGTTTCGTGAGGTTTGTGTGTGAGGTTGAGCCGGTGGCCAATTGGAAGGGGGGAAGGAGGACAACGCATTAGCATGGCAATTATGTGGATGTTCATGGGCGTCGGTAGTCGTAAAAAGGCTCCGATTGCCCGTTTGCCGCCTTTTCTATAAAAAAAGGAGGAAAAGAGGACAGCGCATCTGTACAAAAATTACGCGGATGTATATGCGCATCCTTACTATTCTGAGGGCTCGTTTGTCTCTCTTTTCCGTTCCAAAATATCAAAGAAAGGTGTATCCGTGGCGGCCCTATCGGTATTTGAGATCCGATTTCTGCAACGGGCGTTCTTATTGCATGCAGCCGGACTAATACTCACCAACAAGAATTGCCATTAACGATACGAGTTTCTTTTTCTTTGTTTGACGATCAATCAGGCAGTGACCAGCAGTAACAGTTACTCTGTTGGTTATAATTGAGGAGCCACAAATCGTCCGATTCCGATATGTGATAGCAGCAAAATGGGGATACATGGAAATTGGTACCAGCACACCACCCACAATTTTTCCTTGCACATCTACATCTGCAAAAAAAAAAACATTTTGGTATATATAATTAATTTATAAATATACAAGATTCCCGGTTTCTACACATCTTCCATTCAAAATGGCCCTTGACTGTATATGTGTAGTTGTAGATATGGTACATTCATTTCTTTTGCAAAGCCAAACTTACACATATGATTTGGAGTCGATTTATTAAAGCGGTGTACAAAAAGCAAAGTCACTTTGGGACAAATTTTAATAATATTTTACAGTTAGAACGAAACATGGAATGGACTGGACATAGAAAAAAATAATTTTTGTACGACACTGAGTTATTGTTTAAAGGTATTTGACAAGGCATGTTTTTAACGGTTCATTATAGTTAAAGTTTAGCGGACGTATGTTTTGGATACGATGCGTGAAAAGCAATTAAAGAATAATAGCCGTTGTAACCGTTATAATCAGTGTGTCGAGGAATAGTTCCCCGACGATCCTCCCCAGTTAATCCGGCTGGAGCATCTCCATGATGGGCCGACTGGGCGCGGAGCCTGTTCCGCGCCCACTTGTACGGCCGGCCTCAGCGATCCCTGTTGAGATACTTTACTAGCACCAGCTGGTCCTCCTCCTTGGCCCGGCATATGGCCTGCCGCAGGATATTTACATTTTCCACGTAGATCCTTAAAAATCGTTAAAAGTACCGAAGCGTAGGAGGCGAACGCCCCCTTGTCTGCCTCAGGCCGTAGCTTCAGGATAACGGCCGAGCTATGCTATATAAAAGCTATGGCTTCGCCCCCTCCTTCTTAGCCGGCAGCTCAGGGGCCGCCGGTTTCCCCTGCTGTTGCAATTGCGCCGGCGGCGCTTGTGCCGCCGGTTTCTTGGGCGCCTTTTGCCGGACGATGTCTGTCCAGGACTCCGTCGATATCTTCTTTTCCTACCGCTCCACTTCTGGTACCGCAGCTTGGCTTTCTTGCGGCCCCACCGCCGAGCTCGAGGTGGAGAGACCAAACGCCGAACACTCTTCTGCTTTGCCCTTGCCCTTACCTTTCCCTTTGCCCTTCTTGGCTTTGGGAATGACAGGGAGATCCACACAATGACAATGACAGAGAGCACCGGGCCGGGGCGCACTTCCTCACTGGCACAAAGGGAGCTGGGTAGTAGCCCAGCTCCCTTTGCAGCCGGACATTGTCTGTACGACGCACCTCGTCTCCTTCCCTTCTGTCAACCAGGTACTGAACCATCTCCCTGATTGACTCGGCGGCATCCTCGATTTTTGCGGCGTAGCTGCCTCGAAGAAGGACCGATTTCCCGGTGAGACCGAGGATTACACTCAGGTTGGCATCCGTGGTCACCCTGATATCTTCGCCCCCACATTGCTCTACATTCTCCAGTACAACTGGAGCCTCCGTCGAATATACTGTCCCCGTCTTTTCCTTGAAGAACACCCTTTTAGCTAGAGCCGCATCAAACTCGCCTTCACGGGACATCTCCAATCGCTCTTTAAGTGCCGCCCTGGCACTATTCAACGTCGGAGCCGTCCCGCGCTTCGCCACGTTGCGCAACCTCCCGACTACCTCCGCCTCCGACTCCGAGTCTAACGTACACGCAGAGAACATTCTCTTCCTACTCAAATCCGAATCGGACAACGAAGCAATAGAATAGAAAAACTCCACCAAAACCACCACCGGTTCTCCTTTCCTTCCCCCTACGCTTCCCCCACAGCTTCCCCTGACGGAAGTCGTCTCCCTCCCACTAACTCAGACACCTCCGACATCACTCCAGCGGGAACACCGTGGCGTTCACAAAATAATTCAATAACAGTTTACTGAAGTTTACTATAGATCAAAGTATTTTGTAAACAAACCCCGAAGCTCCCAGAAGGAGTGGGTGACCCCAACAAACGACAAGGTTCAAAAAAGTAACAATACAAACCCAGAAAAGCCCCACCCTAACAAGTCGCCTATGCAGTAACACTCCGGGACAAACGGTCAAAACCGAAAGCGTGCCTATATGGACGACTTGTTATTTTCCTTACACAGTTTTCAAAGTTACAAAAACAAAACTATCTTTGCAACCCAAAGACGCATCCGAACGCTACGAGAAATCGCCGTGGAGAGAGAAATCCAACGCCACAAATCTCACCGAAGTCCGAACACAAAGCGTTACACTGGTACCCAAGAAACAGTGAGTAGATTATGTGCTCCTAAATTTACGCAAAACAATAATCTCTTAAAATGAAATGATAGAAACGATATGGCAGAAAATGCATCCTAGTCCAATTAATTTAATCAGTAAAGCCAAAGATACCACAACGCCACCGCCGCAAAGTGAAAGCTTTGCTGGAGAAAAGAATAATATGAACGTCTAAATATCAATACCATGCAATTGTCTTTGGGCATCGGTTGGGTTGGATTTTTGAAACTAGAAGAAGAAAGGTCGTGACCAAGGAGACCGGAATTAAGAAATTATGGAGAAGAAAATGTAATCTTACATTAATCGTGAAATTAACTCGTCTAGTTTCACATAATGCGCGAATGTTATTCACTATTATGAGCCTACTTGAACGGATTTTATAGTGTTTCCCAAAATTCACTTGTAGAATGAGGCGCTGGAGTTTATGTCTCATTCTACAAGCAAATCATGAGAAACGCGATAAAATGCGTGAAAATAGTCACAGTAACATCTAATTTGACGAACGAAATCGTAGTTAGATACATCTTGAAGTAATGTTATATTGTAATACCTGGTTGATAAGGACGACTTCTATAGTATACATTATGTAGTACACTGTTCCATGTCATAAGTAAACTAAAAAGTAATATAAACAACATATTAGTGTCCTTTCTAAATAAAATTATCAACCATTTTCTTTAAACCATTGATGTTGTAGTTTTAAAGCAAAACTGTTGACATCTTCAAATTTATATTTATCATCGCATATGGTATGAAATTAGAATAAGTAACCATGAAATGATAACGCATGATTCGTATCTAATATTAATTTGAAATGTTATCGTTTTTTAATTATATTTTTAGGATTCCCTGTCGCAGAAGTGATAAAACAAAACCGTTTGTTTTTTTGTTGCTGTCTCTTTAACGGGTTTTATCGTATTTCTTTAGATTTTCTTGCGGAATGAGACAGAATCACCGTCATGATCAAATATGTCATTATTGTGATTAGTAGTATGAGGCTTGCTCAAGCTAGAAAAGAGTTGGCCGCCGCTGAGCGAAAGGCACCGCTGGTAGAATAAAAAAAAGAGGTGTTAAATCTATCATATCGGAAACAGTCTCTGCGGCGTGTACATCTCTATGAATCAGGGAACTCAGATGCTGTAGGAGAGGTTGTGGTAACACAAAGCGCTTTGGGAACCACTATTAATAAGGGTCTTGCGTCTATTGCCGGTTTGACAAAGAAGGCAGGTAATTTGAGCGGAACAAATGTGAAAAAACTCGGTGCAGCAGTCGCTGCTATCCATTAAGTAGTAATGCCATTGATAAGACGAACGTCATCAGCCGAGGATCATCAGACAAGGGCTCTGGAAGAGGTAAATGCTCGTATGCCAAGACAGCTTGAAGAGCTGATTGCTGACGTTCACCTCAAGGCTGCTCTAGGATGTCCTGCGCCGGATAGTTTAGATATAGATTATCTTCTACAACGAGTGATGCGTGAAGCAGTCGTGCAATTAAGTGCCCGTGTGGATGCTCGGATCGAAAGCCGAGAAGCTCTTCCGGAGCAGAGCCTTCGTCCACTACTCGCAGCGGACCGAAGGAGGGCAGGGGTTGTACTTACTACGTTGATGCTGCCTACTAACCCTGTAACTGCGCAGAATCTTCCAAAGAAGAGAAAATCTGCACTTGATACAAAAATTGCGAAAGGGTTAAGGCATCTGCACACTGTGGGGAAGGGTGGACAGATGTCGTCTAGAAAAGAAAACAGAAGAACAAATGAGGAGACGAGGCATAAAATAATCAGACTAGGGGAGAGAAGAGGAGGCATAAACCACGCGTCCCCAAATCTGCAGCTGTGATAACCCTCCAGCATGGCGCAGAGTAGAGGAGTGTCTCTTACGCCAGCGTCTTGGCAAAAGCCTAAAGGAAGGTCGACCTGACCGCCCTTGAAATTCCTGCGATACAGTTTCGTTTGTCAGATACGGGAGCTCGGATCTTAGAAGTACCTGGCGCCGATAATCAAACCAGAGCGGATGCTCTTGCCTCCCGTAACTTACTCAAGTTACGGGAGGCCCTCGGAGACGACAATGTCAAGATATCGCGTCCTCAAAAGTGCTCGCAGCTGCGCATCTGCGGGATGGATGACTCCGCTACTGCCGAAGAGATAGCGAACGCCATAAGATAGGTGTATTACCGATCGACTCTATTAAGGCGTGAAAAATCCACCAAGATGGCCGCGTACTGCCTGAGCGAGTTGTCCGGTTGAGGTCGCTAATATAAGTAGGGTAATGCCCATTATTTACTGTCCGATTGCTGCCCAACAGGCAAATGCGGTGCTTCCGGTGTCAAGAAGCTGGCCATGTGTGTACGAAGCGCACACATGGTGTAGATCGCAGCGAGACAATGCTCTGGCGAACGTAAACTTAAACCACTGTGCCCGGGCACATGGTCTTCTGGTACAATCGATGGCGCAATGGTCTATTGGCGTCGCAGTTATCTCAGAGACTTATCGCATTTCGTGTCGCAACAACTGGGCAGCAATGCAGACTCCTCCGCTGCTTTGGTGCTTAGCCCAAACTCGGATTATTTTTCTGGCGTCGGCTTCGTGATTGCCAAAGTTGGAGATTTAACTATGGTGGGGGTTTATTTCTCGCCACCTTTTATTGCTGATTATGAGGCGTTTTCATTAGGTCTTGGCGCCTACATAGGCAGAATATCGCATTCTGTGCTTTCCGCTGGTGGTTTCCACGCAAAATCCACGCTGTGGGAGTCACTGGCGACAAATACAAGAGGGCGGGCATTGGAGAAATGGATGATTGTGTCGGGCTTGCAGCTCATCAATCATGGCTCTGCACTAACTTGTGTGTGTCAGCACTAAACAAACACAAACTAAGGTCGAATGGCTTGTAAACCTAATACAGCAAGTTGTTTCCATGCCTCGGGTGGTTCGATGTATGCCTAGGCGCGGTTCTTTTTGTTGGCGTCCTGAACTACATCGTCTACGGGAGATTCTCACCGTCACTATACTAGGTTGCGGAGACGCAGAAGAAGAGACCCATATGATCAGATTGCTAGCACGTATCTTATGGATTCTCTAGATCGTGATCCGTGGGGTAGGCCTTAGAAGTGGGTGAGAGGTAAGCTCTGTCCGGTTGCCCCGCCGCTCACGCAGACGCGGCTTCACGAAAATGCAAATCTTGCCTATGTCCTTCACACAGGGAATGGTACCCACAAGAAAAGACGTTAGCAACAGAAGTTGTAGCGGTAGAAGTAATAAGTCAGCAAGAGTAACTTCTGATGAGTTGGAACTAGCAGTGCAAATAAAGTCACACCAAGAACGGAGCACCTGGTCCTGATGGCATTCCAGGACGCGCATGGGTCTGGGAAATGGATACCATAAGGGGGGAGGGGGGTTCTGGACGTTCACTCCAACTGCTTATTGCAGGTGTGCTTTCGAGATCGTTGGAAGTCCGGTAGGTCTAATTTAAGAAGGATGGCCGACCCGAACATTAACATTCGGCTTGTCGTCCAATTGTTCTCCTGAAAGAAGCTGGCAAAATATTAGAAAGGGTGATAATAGTACGTGTCATGCGTCACTTAGAGGGTGTTGGGCCAAACCTCAGAGACAATTAGTTCGGGTTTCTAATTAATAATTAATAATAATTGGCGCTATCACTAGGTTGAAAGCCCGGGCCGAAGAGGAGATATCTTGGAAAGGGGTAGTTGTTACGGTTTCTTTAGATATTTCAAACGCCTTCAACTCCTTGCCTTCGGAACCAATAAAGTAGAGGGTCTGCTATAACACGCGGTGCCTCAGTATTTGCGTCAAATTATCGCGAATTATCTATCTGCAGCATTATGCTTTCACGGACCGCGCAACAAGTAATTGTAGCCGCCATCACAGTCGGCGGAATAAAAATTAACTTTGGATCCACGATGTCTGGCCTTGGCCTACTACTGGACAGTCGGTGGAATTTTAAAAGTCATTTCGACCGGCTATCCAAAAGAGTGTCCAAGTCTGCTGGCCTTGCATGGCTCCTTCCCAATCTCGGCAGACCAAGTCTTGGTTGTAGGCGGCTACTTTTGGGCGTGGTCCGCTAGATAGTGTTGTACGGAGCGCCGATATGGGTAAAAGTAAGATCCTCTCTCCTAACTTATGACAAATGGATATAGAAATTGTACGCGATCGTCAGGTCGGATGCATGGCTAGAGACTGACCGGCCGAGCTAAGAGTTATACTCAGGTTCCGAGAGTGTAATGCTGATGGGCCATGATCAGGTGTATTCAGCATTAAAGCCTCCGATCTCTGGACATGATACCTCCCCCTTCTAGAGAGGACTTGGGGTGATACAAGTCTTCAGCTAGAGGCGACTCTTGGTGGGAGCACCAGAATTCGTCTCCAACTCGGCCGGAATGCCTAGTTCTATTTCAGCAGAGTCGATATTATTCTCAAGTCTCGGTTGTCGTTGGCCCAGAATTGACTGTTATTAATCTATAAAATGAATATAAACTTAGTGATATACATATTATAATAAAACCTATAGAATGGTGTTCCCGATTGCCTGAAATCCTCTTGATTAACTTCTATGGTTCTCAACCGGTCTAGTAGTGAAGCTACTGCGGCTTTATCAGCTTCAATCTCGTCTAGATTGGTGATATTTTCAAAACGAATCAGAAATACACTATTATACTTAACACTGTTGATACTACTTAAATCATACATATTATATATTTCGTTTGACAAATTAAAAACGGGTAAGTAGCTGATTGGCGAACTTAAGTTAATTACATTATATTTAGGTGTCACTATGACCGTTTTACAATAACCGATACGATGGTTCGGGATGATGATTATTCCCGTGCCTGCTATAGTGGTCTCATATAATTTTGAACTATGACAGTCGATTCCAATTTTTGATGGTTCAGATTGGACGTAGATCCACCTATTGTTTGTGATGGGGTTGATGATGTATATCTTCACCGTGGTTGCTCTAGCTAAGCACTGATACGGCAATGTAGTTAGAGCCTTGGTTAATAGCTCGCTCTCGCATGTTGAACGCGCCGCTGTTAGGTACACATTGTCTATATGACACAGATATTGGTTGGACAGGGTTGAAGATTTCCTATTGTATGGTACTGGGAGTGGTTCTTAGTCATTGCTATGTATTTATTACTCGGTATTATTAGGCTAAATGTGTCGGGTTGATCATTGTTGTATGGGGTAGGCAGGGCGATATTATGAAATAACATATATTTCTTAACACTAAATAATGGTATGTGTAATATAAAAACTATTCTTTATTTATTATAATAACATACTACACTAGATACATTTAAGATTAAGTGTATAGAGTCTAAATTTAGAACAACAGGTATTTCGAGGTCGCTGGGCAAGTGTCTGTCAGAGTTTACAGCGAGCTCGCGGTATAGTTGACGGGGCGTAATTATAGCCGGGTGCAATACATTGACGCTACTGAATAATGTTGCATTGGTCACATCTTGTATTTGAAATAAAAGAGTAAGTAGGGTTGCCACAAGCGACTTAAGTATTTCACTTATGGTTGCCAAAATTTGTAACCCGTTCGTGTTTTGGGTCATATTAAGGTTAAATTCGTTTTCTTGAATTTTATGAATTATTTTATTATATGTTGAAGTTAGCGATAAAGTGATTAATACATTTTCTCGTCATGTATAGAGCTGGGTATGAACGGTGTACTACCGAACATTAGTTCGTGTGGTGTGAAGTGTGTTGTACAATGGACGGACGTGTTGTAGGCCAACATGGCTGTGTATACATGTCCAGGTCAATTTGACTCTTCTTCATTAGTGTAAGATTTAAGGTGTTCTTTCAGTGTGGAGTGGCTTCGCTCTAAGGCGCCTTGCGTCTGTAGATGATATAGTGACCACATTTTTTTTATTTTGAGGAACTCACAGGTTTTTCTAAACAGGTCAGATGTAAAATTTGTGCCTTGGTCAGTGAATATAATTTTAGGGATACCGAAAATGGATATATAATGGAGGAGGTATTCGCTAGTTCAGCCGTGGTAGAGCGCGTGGGATATGCAGTCGAGAATTCAGTCAGATTGTCTTGTATAGTACAAGTGAATTTCAGCTTAGCTATCCCGGCTTCGGACAGTGGTCCAACGATATCCATGTATATTCGCTGTCCCGGAGCTGATTAAGTACTAGTAATCTGTATAGGGGCTCTATTAGCCTGACTGAGGGCTTTGTTTCCTTGGCATGATTTGGACTGTTTTACATAAGTTTCTATGTCACTGCGCATTCCCTTCCAATAGTACATTTCTTTAATTCGTCTATGCGTATGCGTACGGAGCCCAAGTGGCCCGCCACTGCGATATTGTGATTCTCAAATAATATTTTTTTAAGTTCCGTTGGTGTTAAATATATTATCTTATTATGATATATATTGATTTTGATATTTGTATTATTGAAACAGTTTGACAATATGTTTTAAATTATTACAATAGAGTGTTATTCAAATGTATTCTCACGTCTGAGATGCTAATCTCGTTCATTTCTTTTTACTTGAGTAGTTCGTTGTGAACAGTTTCTAAAGTTTCGAATATTTCGGGATATGATGGTTCGTCAAAATGATGTGCTATAAAATAAATAAATAAATAATAAATAATAATATATATTTGAACTAAATAGCAAATAATAAAGTATAGTATTTATTTCTAATTTATGGAATGGGAACCATTCTTTTGCTGTTTCATTAATATTGTAGTGCTAAGTGGTTTGTCTTTGTCCGATATGAATTTCAAAAAGGTGGAATAATCATTGATGTTCATTTATTGCTTTTACTAGTCGAAGGTTTCAGGATCAGGGAGAATTGTTTGAACTGGTTGAGGCAAGTTATTCAAGTCATGTTCAATTTCTTCTCTAAGTATGTCTGGAACATTAGTAGGCTCCATTTCCGGAAGAGGTAAAATATCATCAAAAGGATCGATCGTTTCGGTAGGGATTCCTTCGGGATTGAAGGTTGCCGGTGAGGCTATCAAATCTAAAAGGTCTTTGTCTAATTCTTGTGGAGATTCTATCGTGACTATTGGGTTTACAAGATATATATAACGCGTTTGAATTCGCAATTATTTTCCCTTTTTTTATAGTGGATCTCATATTAAAATTCCTCATGTTTGAGACGCCATCGAACTAATCTTGATCCATCTTGGAGTCCTTTCAATTAAATAGCATTACATTTATCCGCGTGAAGAATCTTTATATCCTGTATTTTGCGTAAGTTTTGCAACGCTTTCTATTGTTCGAAAGGAATATCAGATTTTGGCACGGAGCTTCGTCTTAAAACTGACTATTTATCCTGCCTTTTTATAATTTGATAAAGCGGGAATCTCACTAAGGAACACAATCGGTGTTCCTTAGTGAGATTCCAAACAAGGATGATCCGTGAGGCTATTGAAATTACAAAACATCTAAATTTCAATAGATGGCTGGGTTCTTCCCTCTACTTGGAATCCAATGGTGAAAATAAATCAAAAAGTAAACAAAAAACCTCAAGATAGCAAGATATATTAAGTACTGTTTGCGTTAATCGGAACAACTAAAATTATAATTCTTCGGGTACTTTTAAAAACTTGGTACATCGGGAGGACATCTGTCATCTCAGTCCATCCGTGGCCATGGTTGCTGTAAGCTTCTGAAACGTTGGGCTACACAAATATTTTAATAAATCGCGATAAAATCCGTAAAAGTAGTTTTATTTAAATGACTGACATTCGTGTAAACTTAATACATCAATATTCGGTTCTGGTGTAGTTCCTGCCGTTGGAACAGCAAGGATCCCCGCAACAGGAGGAACCAAAGCCTGTTGCGAGACTGTGCGGCGCTCCTCACACCTCTTTCTCAGTTCCTGCTCTTCCTCAGGCGACGTAATTGGTCTCTTATGAGGCCGCGCACTATCCGTATTTAAGTCTATGGTGGCAGCCGATGAGCTGAATCCGTGCGGAAGAGTCCGAGCAAGCGATGTCCTGGGAGTAATTCCCGCCTCCCTACCGATCAACGTAAGCTCCTCAAGGTCCTCAGACTTACGACGAACTTCCATCTCAAAGAGCCAAAGTCGCCCCTCCTCATCATCCGATATATCAGCGCCTACTCTCTACTGTCCTACTGCTATCAAGTTTTAAAAGTTAAACCAATAAATAAATAAATAAAAATAATAAGAAATATACACTAATTAGAAATACCGTTCCTTTTTCCCCCAAATAGTCTCTTTAAGCTGGCAACACTTTCTAAGTGCACCTATTTGCTAACAGATGGCGCTATTTACTAGGAAACCAATTCAATAAGTGCATATTTTCTATCATGTTAATCAGAAAAAATATTTAAAACTATTATTAAAGAATTAACAATGTTACAATAATGACTTAATATTTATATAACGTTTTCTAAGTATACTTAATAACTTACCGTTTGTGTCCAGGTTGCGGGTAGAAAAATAAATTCCTTACAACGCACTTTGCACTTACGAATAAGTTTTAGCTACGAAAACGTATTGGTTTCGTTAACTGATTTATTTATTAGATCACTATAACCCTTGAATATAACACACAATACTAAATAGGTCGAAAAGTGGAAAAATACCACTTTTTGGAAATATGAAAACTGTTACTTTGACAAGAGCCGGACGGAGTTACTTTCGAAGTCCTTAGGACAGCAGGTGCACCCGTGTTACGGATAAAAAAGATTTTTAATTTTGTCCTGCAGCCGGGCTTATCTCCCAAGGTATGGCTTGGAAGTGACGTAATTTTATTTTTTAAGAAGGGTGACAAATCACTTTATTCAAATTACAGACCAATTTCACTTCTTGACCACACTTACAAGTTGTTCTCAAGATCTTGACGAATCGTCTCACTACAAAGCTTTCAAAATTCAGCCACCGGAGCATGCTGGGTTTCGCAGAGGATTTAGCGTCATAGATCACATTTTTACCATAAGGCAAGTTATACAAAATACACATGAGTACGATCAATCGCTGGGCCTTGCCTTTGTAGTCTATAACAAAGCCTTTGACTCTGTCGAATCCTGGACTGTTTTGGAAGCTTTACAGCGACGTCCGGTGGATTGCGGATACGTCGTAGTACTGAGAGCATTGTATGACGCTGCGTTTATGTCCGTTCTGATTCCGGGAGGTCAAATAAGGCCAATCCAATTGCACCGAGGAGTGAGACAGGGGGCCGTTGTTACCCGAAAGTGTTCACTAATGCTTTGTAGGACGTCCTTAAGACTTTAAACTGGGCAGAATGCGGCATAAATGTTAACGTCAACGATGTCGCTAAGTTGGCCGAAACGTTGGAGAGTTTGGACAAGGCATAGGTCATATTCAACGAGCACGTTCTCCCTAGGCCGGTAAACGTCGACGGTCCTATTCTCGAAGTCGTAGACGAATACGTCTACCTCGGGCAACTAAGTATCCGATATCACGCGACGAATTCGCTCGCTGAAGTGGCAATGGAATGGTCACATACTCAGAAGAACAGATGGCAGATGGGCGAGTAATTTTTTGGAGTGGAAGCCGCGTTTAGGAAAACGACCATATTAAAGTGAAGTTTGTGATGGTGCATTTTCAATTTCAAATAACTTTGGTGTTGTAGGACCTTTCGCTCCGATACGAAAATCAACAAAAGAAATATAACGCACTGTTTTCGCATTCGTTCCAATCACATTCCACTGAATAATTTTCATTTCCTAAATGCCCAACTCTAACTATACAATATGCAAACGACATGGGAACTTATATCATCTTCTTATATAATGTGAAGCGACGAATTTCTCCGACAAAAATTTATGATGGACATAACATTTTTAGTTCTAATTTTAAATTAGAATATAGTGACATATTCTTAGGTTTCGTTATCCAGTCGTTATATATAAGGGATTTAGAGTTACGTTATATTAAAATAAATTTTTTTCATTAGATATAAGGCTGACTTAATGTTATGCTGTATAGATATGTATAGCCTATAAATGAAGATTAAATAATAAGTATAGTAAAGTTTATACACATTCCTTTATACATATTGACATGTGAAATAGGTATATTTGTATAAGTACATGTTATATAATATTTGAATAGCCCGCCAAGGTCCTGAGTGTTTACATATGTATTATATGTATATCAAGAAAAACTTTAATTTTATAAAATTTCTTGAATTTACAATAATATGAAATATATTTCCGTTCCTTCCGAAAATATCAGTTTGTCATCTTCGTACCTCTATTTGGTACAGAACCGGGTATTCCATACCTAATAAGGTAAGTGTACTCCTAAGCTACAGCCATAAATATTTTTTACAGGAAAAGTATCGCATAAACTTTCCTAAATAATGGAATCTCAAGAAGATAATCGAATCTCGAAAAAAATCGTGATTCATAATGAATATTTTTGGAAAATAAAACGCTGTAAATCTTTCAAAGATACATGATCTACAATGTCACAGCTCACAAAACACAGTATTTAATTATAGAGAGGTATTTAGCTCAAAATAAAATTATGTACTTTAACATTATTTTGATTTAATCGCGTTTCATTTCAATATTTTACTATGTCATATACATTTTTTCACTTTGGTTTGTGTTTTAAGTGTATCTCACTGTCTTGGAATGGACTTGGACTTGGAATGGTACTGTCGACAGTCAATTGCCTGTTTACCGAAGGAAATATAAATATTTTTACGGCTACCGATGCATGATCATTGGATCATCCACATAATTACCATGCATCGGCGTTGCTCTCCTCCCTTCCCCAATGGGCCATATAAATGTAACGTACACACTAATATTTCTCATGTCATGCATATTTTCCTGTAGCAAGAATACTGGAAGAAATTTCTCTATGGTATAAGTACTGCCTTTGTACAATTACTTTATACTAACGAATTTGCTACCTTTGTAATTAGTATACATGTATTAACAAATAAAATAAATTAGTAAACAGGTTTACTGTGGCAATAGAATTATATGACTGGGACTATTTTGAATAATAAAGTGAACGTATTATAAACATACACATGATGTAGTTAATATACAAATCTTATTTTCTCGGTAAATGAAAATCAAATCCACATTTGAAGTATCGTTTCAAAACTCAACATCGACGTCTGCATAAGAGTACTCGGCGCGACCCACAACCTACATCTGTGGCTGTGAGTTCGTTTCTCCGGAAACGGGAATGAGATTTGCCGACTGATATAATAGCTTTCCATATATCACACGTTTTAAAATTATTTTTAATTTATTTTGTGTGAACTTTTATTTATTTTGCAACTTTAATTAGGTGTAGTGTGCCTGTAGTGCCTTTTGTTAAAAAAATCTATATCGTATATAATAATTACGAAATGTCGCATATTTTTCACGAAATGTTTTTATATCTCACTCTCTCTTTCGGCCGGATGAATTATTGTCACGAAGTCTTTTCATTCATTCCATAGAACACGATCTCTATATTCACTAAGGCTACCACTTTCGAATCTCTTCACCTGTTCCTTTTCTTATTTGCTGTTCAACATCTCCATTTAGAGTCAATAATTACATAAGTGAGTATTTATTTCGATAAATTCATGAAATAGTTTAAGATTTTTCTGCTGATTCGACCTTGAATCGCCTGATAATTAATCACAATTGCTCTACATTCTAATAAGAGGTAGCGCCATGTTGGATTACAGTCGAATTGGGCCAGCACTAACGGTGAACAAATGATCACTTTTTGTATTTATAAGTTATAATGAGTATTGTATAGAAACACAAATAAGAATCATCTTCATCAGTCAACTTCAATGCTCCGTGTATCCCAACCAAGCATAACAGATATTGCACTGGTCAAAAACGTTTCACTCGTTATCAAGACGGCTGAAACGTTACACGTGCTTAACTCGGAAAATGGACCCGTATTAATAGAAATAGTATATAATAGATATAATAATAGACTAAATAAAAAGATCATAAATTAATAATAGGTAAACAAGCTAATCGAGTGAACTCGATAGAAGCCCAGACTCCCCTCAGACTGCTATCACGTCCTCATCCACCCAACCCAGCCATCTTCTCTATTGAAATTTGGATGTTTTCTAATTTCAATAGCCTCACGTATCACCCTTGGGAGGAATCAGAGTTCCCTAGTGAGGATTTGCGCTTTATCAAATCTAATGTAATGGCAGGGGCCAACTACATCAGGCTCACAGACCGCAGATTTGTAACACGTCGGTGTTTTATATCGGCTATATGTTCTTTAACGCGAGTTTTTATAGATCTTTTTTATTTGCCCTATTAAGGAGAGTCACAATCAAGCTTGTACACTCCTACACCTTGCAGAGGGACATGGAATTTCACTGATGGTAAGAACTTATTAATCTCCTTTGGCGGCTTAAAATAAGTTCTTATTGAAGCTCCCTTGAGAGTATAGCCAATTTTGTCAGTCACCCCTTTTAAGTATGGTAATATAGTAGGTAAGCTCTCGACAGTGGCTGGTTTCACTCGGCTTCTGTGGAGCAGGTGGGGAACCCGAAGCTTGTTGTCTCGCAGAACTTGCTTGACATGTTGAATTTCGGTATCCAGGTGTTGCTTGTCACAGATGCCTCGTGCTCTCTGAAACAAAGATTTACCCACGGTAGACAACAGTGTTGGATGGTGATAAGAATTGCCGTTTAGATACAGGTCAGTATGGTATACTGTATGACCGAATATGTTGTTGGGGTTACGGATGACCAAAATATCTAAGAAAGCTAAAGAATTATTTGTCTTTTAAAGAGATCAATAGTACTCTTTACAATGCTGTTAGTTGGAATAGTTTTGACACTTTTGTAAGTGAACTCATATAATATATACTCGATAAGAGGCGTTCAATTTTGTCATTGTAGTCTGTCGTATCTATTATTACGGTGGAATTACCTTTATCCGCGCGAAGAATCTTTATGTCCTGCATTTTCCGTAAGTTGTGCAACGATTTGTATTGTTCGAAACTCCGTCCAGCATTCGATTCCTTGCTCAGACGCGGGAAGAGTACAGGGCGGTCCAGAAGCGATTAACGGACCAAACGAAGGTGGACGCGGAGGTACAAGGGCACTGCTACTCCCTACCGGAAGACCTCCCCACCAAGGTGGGTATTAGAAGCCTGCCTGTGGGGACGAGCACGGACAGCATCTCACGACACGTCGGCATGGGCTTCCAGGGCAGGAGGGGGCAGAGCCGGCTGCCTGTTCCATGCCCAACTCGAGCGCATGAACAGCGGGGAGCTCCGGCGCCTTTATGAGGTCAAGGAGCTGCACTGCATGCCGGGGGTAGTGGTGGAGGAGTCGCGAAGTGCTGTCACAGTGCCATCGCGACGAGGTGTCGCCGAGCGGCAGGGCGTACAGATGTACGGCAGTGCTTGTTCGGCGGGACTTTGTCCACGTCGACTTGGATCTCAGCCCCTTCTCCGACATGAACACAACCGGAGTAGTTGTACAAGTGTCGGGAGAGGAGCTGAGAACCTACGCGGCATACACACTGTTTCGACCTCACCGGCCGGGTGTCGGTTGCTGATGACTTGAACTCCAAGCACACTGCTTGGTGATCGTCCAGCATCAACCGCACCGTCGCCAGGCTGCAGGTGAATTCGGAACGATGGGGATTCACGGTGCAGGACCCACCTGCCCAACCCACGTTCCAACGGATCACCGGCGGAACCCGGACGTGTCGGACATCGTCATCCACAACAACCTCCACTTTACACTGGACATGGAGGTGACTTGAACACGCAGCGCCTACGGGTCCTGATTACGTTACACTCGACGGCGGTCGAAAGGGAGCGAGAACGGACCAGGCAGAGGGTGGACCGGCAGGTCTTCAGAGGCTGTGTGGCCGAATTCACTATCGACGGGCAGCTCTAAACCGCGGGGGTGGTGAAAGCTGCGGCCTGTAGTCTCATGGTCAAAATCCGGGAGGCACAGGCCGCGGTGACCACTACCACACCGGTTAAAGCGTGCCGTCGTAGTGACTTCCCTCCCGACCGCCTGTCTGATCTGAGTAGGAAAAGGCAGTTGTAGAGGCTCCGGGCCCGGACTCGCTACCCGCTGATCAAGGCCGATCTCAATCGACTTGCTGAAGACGTCTCTGCATGAGCGAAGGACTGCCGAGGGGCCAGCTGGGAGCGACCCATAGCTCAAGCTGGCGCTGACGACACATCCCTCTATGCCCATAACAGACGCCTCACCAGGTCGAAGATCACGATCAGACCACTCACCGACTCAAATGGCCAACGTTACTCCAACGCCCAGACACGAGCGGACAAACACGCCAACCACCTACAATCACAGTTCTCACCGCACCTGACAGCATCAGTCGCCGCCGAGCACCACGATTACGTAGAAGGTCGCGTCCGAGAGCTCCTTTAGAGCTCGCCTCCGCCTCTGGGTGGGGGGACTTTATCTCCCCCGCCGAGCTGAGGAAGGTCGCCCTTCGCCTCTCGGGGCGCAAAGCACCAGGCCCCGACAACATCTCTCCCACAGCACTGGTGATGATGCCGTAGCGCACAGCCGTGGATCTCACCAGAATAGCTAACGGCGTTCTCCGCATGTCCCACTTTCCGGATATCTGGAAGTAAGGGAGAATTATCGTCCTTCCCAAAGCCGGGTAAGTCTCGGAACCTACCCGGAAGCTACCGGCCGATCATGCTGCTGTCGCATGTGGCCAAGTTGTTCGAGCGGCTATTGCTCCGGAGACTGAAGTTGTACGTCCCAATAAGGGACGAGCAGTTCGTTTTCCGGGGCGGCCACTCGACCACACAGCAGTTAGCGCGGGTGCTCTATCACTTGGCCACGGAGATGAATAGGGGGAGACACTCTGTCGGAGTCTTTCTCGACATGGAGAAGGCCTTCGACCGGGTGTGGCACCCGGGCCTCCTTGTCAAGTTGATGAACGCCCGCGTCCCGCTGGCTCTCGTGCGACTAGTGGCATCATTCTTGGAAGGGCGAACTTTCCGGGTAGCGCTGGAGGGGCGACATTCCTCCCTGCGGGATATACGTGCTGGTGTGCCGCAGGGCAGTTGCCTGTCCCCTTGCCTCTACGCGGCCTATACCAACGACACGCCGACACTCAACAACTTGTTCTCGCGCTGTTCGCTGACGTACAATAGTAACAGAAAAATAAAAACATTAAATTCTAACATATGATATGAAAAAATATAGACGCTACGTAATAGACGCTTTAGAATCCTCATAAATAAATAATTTAGAAAAAAATGGCCATTTCTTATTTAGCTACCTCCGTATAAAATGTTTGTACACACTATAAACACACATCGAAATCGGCCACTGCAATGTAAAGTTGAAAATCAATATTTCATGGAAATTGAATGAGACTTCATCGTCTTAGTTACTTATTTGAGTATATCCATTCACATCAACTATAATATCATATAAAACTAAAATTGCTACTCCCTATATGTTATATTGTATGAGTCACATCAACAATAAATTTTGTCGACAATTTCACATACAATGTAATACTATAATCTTTAAGTTATGTTGAAATATGCGTGATGGTCTCATCAATACACATTATTCTAATTCAATACTGTAAATACTCGTGGATTTCCCTCAGCAGTCTTTCGGCTCCAATATTACATATTCTTTCTATTTTCACATAGTATAGGAATGAACAAAATTACAAGCGCACTGGTCGCACCTATGAATTGGGTAAGTTCCTCTCGATATCTCTAGTAACCCAGATCGCTCATGAGCTGTTACGAATATGTTATGTCTACGCTTAGAAATAAACTTAGACAGAGCACTTCTTCAAGCTGGCCTTGGCATTCCATGCCTTATTTCACACAACAGGATCCTGCGAGTTGATGGAATGGGTCGCGGACTAAACTCAGTGAGACGCCCAATCCGATAGCAATATTTTATAGTAGAATTAGTGTCAACGAAGGTTAATTTTAACGTATATGAATCACAGTGGAGACCGTCTGAATAAGTTCTTGCTCTCTTCTGGGACTCCATGAATAAGTAAAACCTTCTTAAATTACGTTTCCATCAAGTATTCAATGTGGGACTGTAATGGTTTGAGCGTACCCGAGACAAAGTCTTAAAATTATTGAAGTTAAATGCCAATTTGCTACTGTCAGTAGGGCTTGCTTCAGTTGAATGTGAAGTAGATGGTGATGGCAAGTCATTTTGAAAATCGGCATTCTGGTGCTGAACGTCACATTCATTTGATTAATATACTGTTTTTTATTGATTCCATTGCTTTAATTTATTTTTATTATCTCATGTGCAGTGAATACAAAATTTAAAAGGAAGAAAAATATGGTTATTTTCTCCTTGTGAAGGGCGCCACAGAGACTTTCTTCTTAATATTTAATAAAGCCTTTGTTTTATGAACACAGTTTCCTAACGGCGACACAGGTAGGCATAGGTAGTTAATGTATATCATTAAACATCAATAACTAAATATGTGAAATAATGAAATAAATCAATTCACATTAGAAGCTGTACTAAATTCCGACCTTTTGTTCTTTGCACCCGTGAAACAGTGCCGTTGAAGTATATCATCATGATATAAAGGAATGCTATAGTGCCACATTGTCGGTTGTCACTTACCATCCTAATTGTAATATCCTAATATTCGACTGATGTGCAACATAAAATGAAATAAATGTTATTTATAAAATTCTAATTCCGTGCAATATTTTGAAGAGTGTAGATTTTTTACTTCATGTTTAATCCATTGCAAATGGAAAAAAACGGTATCACATCCGAGCCACAATGAGTGTCAAAACCACCAAATACTAGTCCTACTACTTAGTAGGTACTTACCTAGAAAAAAAAATGCATTAATTAGGTATTTCGTTTAAACAAATAATAGGAATACTTTGTAAGTATTCCTATTATCGGCATGGCTGTCATAAATTGGTGTCTTAAGTTCACGCGAAAGTCACTCATCACAATAACACTAATTTTCTTATCCTACCCCGGTTTATTTAATCACTTAACTAGCCCGACGTTTCAGAAGCTTTACAGCAACCATGGTCACGGATGGACTGAAATCGTCTTAAACGTTGAGGTAGTTAAATAATTAAATAAACCGCGATAGAATCCGTAACTTTATTGTAATTGTCTATCGTGAATAAAAAAAATGGAGCATTTGTAATTCTTGATTAGCAGGGTTTCAATTCCCCTTTCGTTTTGTCTCACTGCGCCAGGGAGAAGTCTAGATGCACAATAGATATTCTGCTCACGTTTGATTTTATTTTAAGCTACTTTTTCTTACTTTTTCCAAACTACACCTGATCCCGAATCACCATAGCAACTATTACCTTAAGTAGTGTCTATTAAACAAAATACGTCTCTTTTAAGTGTTATAGGATGTCTCATATACGTCTTTACTCGTTTACACACATTGAAGTCGACATAGCGCAAGCGAGTCGACATAAGGTGACGTCCGACGACCCGTCCTTCAGTCTGAAATAAATTACATAATAATTAATGCAAATCATTTATCTATAATCCTCGTAGTAATGTTAGTAGTAATGTCAGATAAAATGGTGTAATTATTATAGAAGATTATTATGTACAGGTGTATGTGTCGGTTACCGAGCAGACGAAGAAGCGAACACCGACGCTATCAGATATCGGTGTCAACATTATAGACGCCAGTTTAATTTGTCTTTTATTTTGTTCATTTTAGCAGAAAACGGTCACTCAAAAATTATGTAAGATTTACCTTATAAATATAAACGTAAAGAATAACATTGAATATGTGTGAGCTGGGATGGATGTGAGTAGCAGGAGATCGGTCGTCTTGGCTTTCATTGGGAGAGGACTATGTCCAACAGTTTACCAGCAGGCGGACACGTGCTGAAACGTAATGTCAGCATGATGCAAGCACCCGGGCTTTAAGCTGGTATAAGTAGTCAGTATTAATCTCCTTTACAAACTGCTAGTCGACACGTACCTGGCATATGTATGTGAACAGTAATTAATACATTCAAATTAAGGAGACAGTGTTCTATTTAATGTTCATACTTACATTAAAGGAACACCGCCCAGTTTGTACAGTTAAAGCCAGGGTTTATATCACATTGACATTACATTTTCCACACACGAGTCCCCTATAAGAAACTAGCATTTAACCAGATAATTTGTGAACTGACTGAGGTTTCTTTGGGAGTAAAACGGACTAATTTCTTAAAAGCCAACAACGCGCTTCGAGCTCCATGACCCATGTTGTCATGGGACATGGGCGGCGGTTGGTACTCACATATATAAAAGTCATTAGGATGCCTTAATATCTAGAATCGCATTCACGATTGGGGTCAATACTTCCTGCCACGAATAAAAAAGGCGCATAAATGTACATTTTTTTTATTATTTATTGGTGGGATTATGTTGCTGTCATATATTAGGATCAATAAAAACTCACCGATATAGCACCAAAACCAGCCACAACAAACGTATACTTTTTATTTTTCCAACGCTCATTTGACACTAATGGTATTTTTTGTACAGTTGGTCCGAACACAAATGGTCTCTCAACCTTCATCAGTCCGATATCACCGCGCAACTCACTTCGCGGATAATAATTAGGATGTACTGGTGTCTGACAGATTTTGTATTCAATTCCCTGTCCTCTTATTGATGACCCTAAAATAGTATTTCTGTTGTTAAAGAGGAGGCCAGCAGCCACTGCTGCTTTATTCTCATATTTATCATATTATATTAGGGTTTAATCTCAATATTTTTACTAAATCAATTCACATGCCACCATTTCATCATTACCAGCCCTTATCAGTCCACTGCCGGACATGGGCTCAATCTCAATGAACGCCAAGATGACTCGCATCTATCCCGGACCGGCTACCGCACGGAGATCGTCTTACCACCTGGTGAACGGTCAACTAATACTTCCTTTTGCTAAACGCGGCCTCCACTCCCGAACCTTAGTGGCCCATCTGCCTTCTAAGTGTGTGACCAGCCCATTGCCACTTCAGCGAGCCTATTCGTTGCGTGATGTCGGATACTTTAGTTCTCTGCCTTATGAATTCGTCATGAATTCTGTAGGACACAGAAACACCCAAGATAGTACGTGTATCAAGAGGGGTAGCGCGAGCTATTCCTCCTCTTGATCTTTAAACCCCCTCTCCTTATCCTGGGTGTAAATACCCCCCTCGGTTTAATTGGCTTCATCTAGGTTCACCCCAGGCTACTAAGCCCCACCGCCACGACAAGTCTTGAACCATGTCGGCGTTCGTACTCCCACCTTGGTATTGAACCCCCCATAACAACATTAAAGTGGACAATACACGTGTTATGTAAGGCCTTTGAGACATTCTCATATGCTGTCTCCACTTCGTCATCGGAATGTGTCGGGGTCGGAGCGTATACTTGTATCGCTTTAAGGCTATATGCCTACCTCTTAATGAGTTTAAGTATGAGATACGCCACACTAGAGATTTCGACGATGTTGCCTCCGCGGGACTTCTTCACAAGGAATCACACGCGGCCGTGTGATGGAGTCTCACCTTCCTTGAAGTGGAATAGGTGACTCGATGGCAGAGTCATGGTGACCTCGCCTTCTCTTCGGACTTCACATAGCCCTAGAACGTGCTATTGGATTTTTCCCAGTTCCATATCCAGCTCAACTAAGTAAGTGGTTATCTAGTCTGAACGTTCGTCCGTTATACGTAGCCAGGCCAAATCGGTGGTAGCTATCCGTAGCACGGAGATTTTTAGCACCATTCCACCGTTACTGTGGCCGCTATCGTAGCCAGTACTACAGTACCGGGAACTAGGGGCCGAATTCTACTGTTGTCGTCCATTGGAGATTAATCGGTTTCGGACCGGCGACACTGCTGCCTGTCGCCGATCCGATTGATGGTACCGCCATCACTCGGCGCGAGCGCCGTCCGGTGCTCCCGTCTATTTCGCTTTCACTATGAAGCAGACGGGACACCAAACAACCAGCTCGCTGAAGCCTCTTTCATGTTAAGATATTTTTTTAAAGACTCTTTAAACCTTTGAAGACTCTTACGTCACCCTGGGCTTGGATTGAGGTTGAGGGTATTCTTAGGCCGCCCCCACACATCCACAATTCACATGTACGTCTAATATATTACGGGATGGATCCTGATTTGTACTTTCATTATTTACTAGTTATTACCATTTAACAAGTTGCTCCTCAGGGTTTCACCTGACCTTGATCTCGGTTTTGCATAAATATCGTGTCATGGGTTGAAGTATACTTTTCTCACTGTTCTCATATCAAAAATAATAATGTAACATCGTCACCTGTAACATCTATATATATAATGTACCATACAATATTTTTTTACTAGATACACTTTATACACATCTAAGGCTGGCCAATATACTGCCATAATTCAGTTTTAGAATTTCCTTCCTCAATTCCATTTTGAAGCGATATATTGATTCGGGTTTCTAAATGCAGCAAATCCGGTCGAAACTATGCACCTATGATATCACAAACACATCACCAATTGGAGGGAAGAGGTAGTTTCATGCAGCATAGGAGGAGGTAGTGCCATGCATAGTGCATGACACTAGATCGTCCTATGCAACGGAATTGGGCCTGTACGACCGGTGAGGTACCTCTCGCTCACATTACATCGCCCGTAAAGTGACATCTTCAGTGTCGCGTTTCATGAGGTTTGTGAGTAGCCGGTGGTCCATTGCGAGGGGGGAAGGAGGACAACGCATCGACATGGTAATTATGTGGATGTTCATGGGCGTTGGTAGTCGTAAAAAGGCTCCGATTGCCCGTTTGCCTCTTTTTCTATGAAAAAGGAGGAAAAGAGGACAGCGCATCCGTACAAAAATTACGCGGATGTATATGCGCGTCCTTACTCTTCTGAGGGCTCGTTTGTCTCTCTTTTCCATTCCAAAATATCAAAGAAACGTTTATCCTGATCGGTATTTGAGAACGGATTTCCGCAAGGGGCGTTCTGATTGCATGCAGCCGGACTAATACTCACCAACAAGGATTGCCATTAACGATTGCGAGTTTCTTTTTCTTTGTGTGACGGTCAATCAGGCAGTGGCCAGCAGTAACAGTTACTCTGTTGGTTATAATTGAGGAGCCACAAAGCGTCCAATTCCGAAATGTGATAGCAACAAAATGGGGATACATAGAAATTGGTGCCAGCACCCCACCCACAATTTTTCCTTGCACATCTACATCTGCAAAAAAACATTTTGGTATACATAATTAATTTATAAATATACAAGATTCCCGGTTTCTACACATCTTCATGTGTAGTTGCAGATGAGTTGTAGATATGGTACATTCATTTTTTTTTTGCAAAGCCAAACTTACATATATGATTTGGAGTCGATTTTTCAAAGCAGTGTACAATAAGCAAAGTTACTTTGGGACAAATTTTGATAATATTTTACAATTAGAACAAAACATGACACTGAGTTATCGTTTAAAGGGTTTGACAAGGTATGTTTTTAATGTGTCATTACAGTTAAAGTTTATCTGGACGTATGTTTTGGGTATGATGTGTGAAAAGCAATCAAAGATTAATAACCGTTATAATCATTAAATCAAAAAGAACTAATAAAGCATACAATTAAATACTACCAGTGTACAAAATTATTGTCGTACAATATTGGTTACTTCAGTTATCACAAGCGTTAGATACAATACTAGTCAAGAGACAGGTGTGAAGGGCCTGTTATTGAACCGACGACCTTAACCAATATATATCGTTAGAATTAAAAATTACAAAATATTAATTCAGTGAGCCACCTAAAATTTAAGTTCTGATGTGTCAGTGACCCGAGTAAACTGGAATGTTTGCGCTTGAACACAAAGTTATTAAGATATTTATTTATCATTGCATATGGTATGAAATTAGGATAAGTAACCATGAAATGATAACTCATGATACGTATCCGTCATTAATTTGAAATGTTATTGTTTTTTAATTATCTTTTTAGGATTCTGTATCGTCGAAATAATAAAACAAAACCCTTATAAAAACATAAAGTTTTTTAAGAATTTATTCCGTTTATAGCGTATTCGTTAGGCGAGTCCGATTCCGAATAGTATGTAAAAAGTAGGTACAAAAACCTTTGAAATTAAGCTATCGTGACCACCGAAGATGGCCCGATCGCCTGTACAGCAGACGTGCCTGTGATTTTACATTTAGCCGTGCGAGTTTCTATTGGTACCATAGGGTATCAATATTGTCTGAAAATAATGACTCCAAATTCGGCAAAGTATGTACCTTCAGGTTAATGTGAATGTGGTATTATGATAATACCTGAATGAGTGAATGATCCTAACAAAAACATATAAACATATTTCGAAACAATAGTGCAAGGTTGTTACTTTAGAAACTTATGAAGTTCACATAAGAGTGTATACCATTGGTTTACAAAAATACCAAGATACACAGTGTCTCCAAAACATTCGTATAAGAGATTTTCAATATTCACAGTTTTGCACAATTACAAATTGTGTGTCTTTTTATTCATGTCACTGTACGCACGCGAAAAATGCCGAAGTGTTGTATGGTAGATTGCCAAAACATAGCATCGAGTAGAAAGGAAAAGGATATTTTCGGCAAATAACATTTTTACATATTCATTATTGTCTTAATGACTAAACATGTTAAGTAATATTAGAAATTTAGATTTATTTTTTCCTAAAAGCATAACTTAACGGAGCTAATGTAATATAGCAAACTTTAGAGACCGTATGTTCTATAAAGGAGCAATGCATTACATTTCTCTTTTATTTTAGTCAAATTAAAGATATGGGCCATATATTTCGATTTTCGCACCATTGCCAAATCTCTCTAGCGAAGTTATTTAAAGGGGTATATGGAATCCCAACGATTTGGTTAACATAGCTTATTGCTTTGGTATTGTGAATTCGCAACAGTATAGTAAAATTAGATTTGTGAGCGGCTCAACATTTAAGCCCAAATAGTATTGCTAATGAATTATAAGATAAATTACAATAACAGATAATAAACATGATATATTTTTCATTTTCTTTCCATCCAACATTAGTGCGTTCGTTGTTACAGATAGCGCCCCAGCCTATATTTGACGCGTTAATGAAAATCTATGGCATACCTGAATGTACCCACACGGATGGACATAAGTGTTATGTTGTCTAACCAGCACTGTAAGTCAGGTAAAATTTTGTTTGACGGTTTAAATTTAGCTTCATAGGATCCATATTGCTGAAGCGCCTAGGTATTTTTCTGTTTCCAGCTGCTTCATACATAGCCAGTTGTAACGTACAGCTGGACAAACAGCGGTAAACTGACCTATAAACCCCAAAAATTTTGGAATAGAACAGACTTATAATACACTTCTTGAGGTAGCATTAAGCGCATATTATCGGAATTGTACATAAATCCTAGAAAGCGACAAAGTTGTTGGGGTCTTTTTTCATAATTAATTATTAAACGTTATATTCCTATAACTTCACAGGTTCTCTTACATTTTGCAAGCATCCCCCGTAATGTTGTCCAATACACAAGATTTCATCTAAATAAATAACAGCCGTAAAACCGCGATATCTTAAAACTGTTATTACCTCCTTCATATTTTTTGTGAAAGTCTGGGTTGCCGCGGAGAGTCCATACGGCATCGCAGTGAATTCGAATGTATTCGAATTATCTTCGTCTTCGATCGTTCTGCCGAAGTCGGGCAAGCCCCGAAGCCTGCCTGGAAGCTAGAGGCCGATAACGCTGCTGTCCCACATCGCCAAGTTATTAGGCTTCTGCTTCGGAGGCTGAAGCTGTACATTCCCCACAAGGGATGAACAGTTCGGCTTCCGGAGCGGCCACTCGACCACGTTGCAGCTAACGCGGGTGATTCAACATTTGTCTGTAGAGATGAACAAGGGGAGACACTCTGTCGCAGTCTTTCTCGAGTCAGTGTGGCACCCGGGACTCTTGTACAAGTTAGTGGACGCCGGCGTCATGCTGGCGTTTGTGAGACTAGTGGCGCCATTCTTGGAAGGTAGGACCTTCCGGGTAGTGGTGGAGCGGAGGTACTCCTCGATGAAGGCCATACGTGCCGGAGTGCCACAGGGCATTTGCCTATCCCCTTGCCAGTACGCGGCGTACACCAACGACATCCCCACACTCCATCCCCACAATCCTTCGGGAGAGGGTGAGGTGAACGTCGTGCTCGCGCTGTTCGCCGACGACAGCGCATGCGTAACCTCGTCCCGAAAGCCAGAGCTCGCAACTGGGTGCATGCAGCGCATGCTGGACCGGTTGCCGGAGCTGACTAGGGACTGCGTGTCCTGCGATCCGGACGAGGATCACACATGCGCATGCATAACACACCCAATCACTACACACGACAGTCACAATACACCACATAACACACAGGCAACATTCTCTCCCTGAGCCCATCAGCCACGATGGCAAATTATTGCGGACCCGTTACCGAGGGGATAGTTGTCCCGACCCTACCCGGGTTATGAGGTCCGCCTCGATGCCCGTAACCCTCACAAATTACTGTGAAGATGACCAGAAGTGGATCTTCTTCGAAATTAAAACGTAAGTATTTCCTATGCGCTAAAGCAATAGGGACAAGCAAATATGCTTCTTTAAAATTTATCGTGTCCATAATTGCCATAAGACAATTTTTAAACAATAATTTAGCGGCAGCAGTAGGCATCTTCCATTTTAAAAACAATATAGGGAGTAAACTTATTCAAGGATTTTAAGTTTAAAATAAACTTCTTGCCTCCATTGGGTTTCGGCACTAAGAATATTTCTGAAATACTAGTAAATTTTCTTAGTGCCGAAACCCAAAAATTTAGAATAGCTTTGGACATCTCACATTTTGTCCAGGGTGAAAAAATTATTTGGGACAACATTCTGTTGTATATCTCTTGCAAAAGGTATAGATATTAACCCAGTCTAAAGTGGTAGAGTTATTCGTAATAGTACATTCTATATCTAGTCTATTAGCGTATAATTGCTTCTGCGAGCTGTCGCCTGATACTTCTGTACACCTCTGGCCTTGTTGGCAGTCTGATAGAGGCGAGAGGTGCTCATCCAGTTTCCCTGAAACCGTGGTTCAAATAACGTAGGATCTACGTGGATGGTGTTGGAGCCTCTGGTTTTGCAGAATGTTTCTTTATATAAAATCCGATGGTTTATGAGTCTTTAATTTTTTCTGGTAACTTACTTCCAAGAAAGGTTTCGTCTCTTTCAATATCTTGTATGATATATCAATCCACTTGTTTGCAATATATATTTTAATGATTTCTAAGACAGGATCTATCTAACGCCGGAGTCAGTAATTTTACCCTATCTACAACTATCAGACAATATTTTAATTGCGCGTGTTTTATTTGATTCTTCATCAGACGTGATTTTTTAGTATGTAGGGAGCAAACGAACAGCCACACTGTTTGGCGCTAAAGGTCCTTAGATTTTCATATACTCTGTATAATGAATGTAATGCGGTTTTACCATAACTTAGACGCATATTCGTTAGTCATTTCCTGTCAGTCAGTACTCGATGCTATATATAATGTTCATCATGAATAAAATGTGTATCAACTACGGCTTAGTGGATGTTTGAGTCAGTACTTTGTAGGAATGTGTCGGTCGTTCGGGCTCCAATCAGTACTGATCCATGGACCAAAGGATCCGGGTCGTACGAACAGTTCAATTAATCAATGTGAACGACTTACGTATCACTTGTGAACGTGTGTATTGTGATTCGTAGTGTATTCTGCGAAGCCTGTTTCGATTTCTTAAATTAATATTTTTGTAGGTTATTTTAAAGAACACACAGGAAAATCTCTTATATCAGGTGTTTCTTTCTTTGCCAGACTCAACGCAATCTCTTTACGCTTGAGCGCAATGACTCTTTGTATAAATTAGATTTTTGAACTGCATTGTACGATAAACATGTAAAAACTGAAGAATTTTTGTAGGAAACAACCCAGAGTGATTTGATTGAAGTAATTTACAATATTAAATAGATGTAAAGATGTTGTCAATTTCATAAAGTTTAAGGAAAGGAAACATGCGACATCCAGTTGATATTTCCATTTACTCCGTTTTCATTACCGCACCTGGGTGATAATGAAAACGAGTTGGCGAATAATATCCTAATGTACTTTTGTTTGCATGTTGGTTCAGTATGATACCTCCAAGGGTACATCCAGGCTCTCAAGTTAATTATCTTCAATATAAAAATTGGTTCCTTCCACTTGAAATGGCATTGAAATATTTTAAGTGATTAAAATTCTTAAGATCACTTTTTGGCTCAAAGGTGTATATTCACGATAATTTTTATTTATTTAGAAATACACGATATACGATTATTTTTCTGATTAACCGAGTTTTCATTCTGAAGCATCCGTTTATTGTACATAAACATTTTTTGCAAAGTCAACATTACGCGTATGATTTCAAGTTGCTTCTGCTAATTGCATAATTTGACAATTTTATATTATACACGCGTTTATATTATGCTTTTGAGACTGTATATTTTTGTTAATAAATGTTCGAAAGTCGTCAATTTGCCTCCATTTTTGGTCCTCCCGCCATAAAAGTATAATAAACTCATCATGCTTTTACAAAATATCCGTCTCAAAGGTCTTTATATCTAGACTCTGGACTAATAGAGTAGGTAAGTCTGTTGTGGTGGTATTCGGCACTAAAGCGTGCCGCGAGCCCCACACATCACCGAACCCCACCCGGTGATGAGTTTTCTGCGTCAGCACAAAAAATATTGTTTGTAGACAGCGCCAGCTAGTGAGCTAAACAAGTCGTCTACACGCATATTTCGTAGAAACCTTTAAAATGTATGAGTTTTTCACCTTATTATCTTTTATTTTAAAACTGTTTTGATGTCTTTTATATACACTATGGTAAGGTATAGATTATGATGGCGTATTTTCAAGTTCAAAGAACTCTGGTATTTGGTATAGGACCTTTGTTAACAAACTACCCAAGGTACCCTGGTTCTCGGATACGAAAATCAGGAAAAGAGATTTAACGCTCTGTTTTCGCATTGGTTCTAATCACATTCCACTGAATAATTTTCTTTTCCTAATGGGTAAAATGACCAACTCTAACTGTACGATATGCAGCCGACATGAAGACTTATATCATCTTCTTATGGAATGTGATAGAAACGAATTTCTCTGTCAAGAATTTATGATGGACACTAAATGTAATAAAGCTGAACTTTTTTTTAAGACATAATTAATGAAATTGTTAGTTCTAATTTTAAACTAGGATATAGTGACAGATTCTTAAGTTTTATTGTCCGTTCTTTATATATAAGGAATTTAGAGTTAAGTTTATAATTATTTCTTTCAGTAGATGTAAGACTAACTTAATCTTATAGCCTTTAAATAAAGATAAAAAAGGTATAGCAAAGTTTACACACCAGGTATATTTGAATAATATTTGAACAAACGAAATTATGTTTCTAGGTTATGTCTGTACCAAATACGCCCTTTAAGAATCTAGCCAAGTCGTGTTTTGGCTGCATCTACGATGGAGCTGCTCTTTTCTCTATATAAGATAATAAAAAAATCTCTACGCAAACTTGTTGACCGTCGTCATCGTCGCAGTGGGGTCGATTCGGGGGTACCGTACGGTATCGTGGGCTGCAGCTACAGCCTTAGCCGGCGATACCCAGTGGGAACTCGTGGCGGAGGTTCTTGCCGGGAGCTGTTCCTATGTCTCGGATAGGAGGGCTCTCGGCCTGAACCCCACGCATGATGAGATTCTGCGGGTCCGCCGGTTAAGGCATATGGCGTTAATGCAGAGGTGGGGGGAGGAACTGGCGTGGCATCCGTACGGTAGAGAGATAACGGCTGCCTTGCACCCGGTCCTCGGGCGGTGGATGCGCCGTAGGCGCAAACTCCTCACCTTCCGAGAAACGCAGGTGCTCGTCGGGCATAGTTGCTTCTGTGATGTGCAGGACGGCCCACAGGGAGCCAACGACTCGTTGTCACGATTGTGACGCGAGGTGTGCCAGAGGTGGGCGGCGCTACGTTACGATCTGACTTCAGGTGTCGGAGGGGACTTGTCAAAGTCGAGCATCATCGTCGTGATGCTTGGTAGCGACGAGTCCTACCAGGCGATGGCGTCCTTCTGCGAGACCGTGACATGTCCCAGAAGGAAGCCGACGAGCGAGTGAGAGAGGAAGCTGCCGACGCGGCCTCAATGAATGAGGATACGAAGGAGGCGCTATCTGCAGCGCCTTCAGTAGTGCCCCTGTATCCCGTGTCGAGCCCGGATGGGAGCCCGGTCCTCTTCATTGAGACGGCGTCGTGGGGACTGTCATAGAGAAGCCGGACAGTCCCCGAGGAAATGAAGTCTGGCCTTTTCGCCGAGGTAAGCCTGTCGCTGGAGGGGTCCTGTAGCCTGCAGATCCGGGACCCTCGACTAATAGCGGCTGAAGGCTCCCGTAGAGATTTAGTGGGTATTGCTACCCAATGGCCGAGTTCGATATAGGTCCGGGGGTCTACCTGGGTCCCAGGTATCATGCGTAAATTCCCCTTCGTCACCCAAAAAAAAGGTCTCTTCGGTACTTAGCACAAGACTAGGCTAACGTGGTGTGATAAGTTAAGAGATCCAGTCCAGAGATAAGATATCATTATCATTGTCATTGTCATTGTCATTGTCATTGTCATCGTCATCGTCATCGTCATCGTCATCGTCATCGTCATCGTCATCGTCATCGTCATCGTCATCGTCATCGTCATCGTCATCGTCATCGTCATCGTCATAGACATAGTCATCGTCATCGTCATCGTCATCGTCATCGTTATCATTGTCATTGTCATTGTCATTGTCATTGTCATTGTCATTGTCATTGTCATTGTCATTGTCATTGTCATTGTCATTATCATTATCACAATCATAATCATTATCATTATCATTATCATTATCATTATCATTATCATTATCATTATCATTATCATTGTCATTGTAATAATCATAATCATAATCATAATCATAATCATAACCATAATCATAACCATAATCATTATCAGTATCATTATCATTATCAATATCATTATCATTATCATTATCATTTTCATTTTCATTTTCATTTTCATTTTCATTTTCATTTTCATCACCATCACCATCACAATCACCATCACCGTCATCATCATCATCAATGCCATCATTATAAATATAATATATCAATTTTTTTTATTATTATTTATGCACACAATTTCTATGGGTCCCCACGTTAACTAAAATGTAAAAGAAATAAAAAAGTATAATTGAAATAATTTCAAATAGATCGAGAGCAGGAAATTCAGTTTCCAAAAATATCGATGTTTGTCATGATTGTATCTCTACTTGGTAAGGAACCCTCTCTGTGCGACTCCAACTTCAACTTCATTAATAACCGGGTACTCCATACCTAACAATTAAATAAAGTGTACTTCTAAGGCACAGCAATAAATATTTTTTATTACAGGAAAAGTCTCGCAAAAACTTCGTAAATAATGAAATCTCAAGAAGATAATCGGAGCGTTCATAATGTTTAAAAGGTGTACACTTTTTTGGAAAATAAAATGCTGTAAATCTTCCCAAGATACATGATCTACAACGTCACAGCTCACAAAACACAGAAATTCATGATAATATTAAGGAATAATGCAAAAATTGCTTGTCGTATCATGCAGCTTTGTTAGATTTGTTGTGTTTTCAATGTGTTTATCACAGAATTTCAAGCAGATGGTCCAGTCATCTTGTGTGGTGTAGATAATCTGCTATTATCACACTTTCTAAACGCTTATAAGTAGTGTAACTGTTGTATAATAAGAATGTTGGTATATGATATAAATAATCAGTAAACGCCAGGTCGACTTTTGACCCCACACTGCGCGACGTGCTGGGACACGCACCCAACCAAAAGGGCCGGCCCTTTGGGAAGGGTATTAGGTTTCTGGCGCAATCGCCGGAGGAGTTCCGGGCAGTCCAGACACTCCTGACAGCCCTTGAAAGGAGAACCCGGGCCTTCCGGCTGCCTGTACCACGCGCAGCTCGAGCACTTGAACAGCGAGGAACTCGGACGCTACTATAAGGTGAAAGAGCTCCTCTACATGCCCGGTGTAGTCGTGGACGGGTGGAAGGGCAGACAGGGACAGGTTCGCTGCGGAGGCGTCCATGCAGCCGGGGACTGCCGAAAGGAGCCACCCCCACCTGCGCCAATTGCAAGGGCCCGCACACCGCCAACGACCGAAGATGTAAGGCCTTCCTCAGAGAGGCCAGAGCCAGAGTATGACCATCCGAATGCCCGCTGTGCTGGAAGACCAGTTTCGACTGGTAGCACACGGCCGACACCACGACGCTCCTGCGCCCGCGACTCCATTGCGGAGGGAGAGACAGGTCGAGTACGACCCAGTCCCATCCCTTACCGCCCCGGCTAACGACCCGAAACCCAGGCAAGTGGAGACGGCGAAGCCCATGAGGAGACGCACTCGCAAGAGGAAGCCCCAAGCTGTCGCCGTCCAAATCTGCCACCCTCCGCAACATGAGACCGCCGTGACCGCAGTGCGCCGAGTACCCACACAGGCTAGGGACCCGGAACACGCACGCTCGTCAACACGCGCATCAACTCACCACATACCGCAGACAACGACTCCAACATTACGGACATCAGTCCCCCCTCCTGCGCGGGAACCGGGGTGCTTCGAAGGGGAGCAGCGCCAGTGCGACGAGCCCAGGGTCCACGCTGACGATCTTAGGGAGCTAATCTGAGAGATGTCATGCACGCACGGGGTCAGCCAACGGGGAGCCATTGATGGACCGTGAAAAGCTCAGGGTCGCTTATTGGAACCCCGGAGGTATAGAAGGCAAGGGTCTTAAGCTGCTCGCTCAGCAGTACGCCTTACATGACATTCTGCTGCGCGCGACTTGGCTGAGGCCGACGCAGAGCCTCCTCGGGCTACGACGAGGTGTCGCCGAGTGGCAGACCGTACAGAGGTACGGCCGTGCTCGTTCGGCTGGACGTCGTCCACGACGAGCTGAGACACGGCCCCTACACCCACCTGGGCTCAAGTGGTATTGTAGTTCACATGGTGCGGGAGGAGCTCAGGTTCTACGCGGCGTACAGATAGCCCGGGAACATCTTCGACCTAGGTGATGTCCACAACGTGCTGGGGAACGGCAGCCAGGTGTTGTTGGTCGGCAGCCTGAACTTCAAGCATCCAGCTTGGGGCTCGGCCGTCACGAACAGCGCTGACTTCAGGCTGCAGGATGATTCGGAAAAGCGCGGCTACACGGTGCAAGGACCACCGTGTCCTACCCACGTGCCTACGGATTCTCTGCACACCCCGGACGTTCTGGACATCGCCCTACACCAGAACCTCAAGGCCATGGTCAACATCGAGGTCCTGTACGACCTCGACACAACATTTACCCATCCTCGTCACACTTGATTCCGGAGCAATCCTTAAGGAAGGAGTGCGGACCAGAGAGAGGATCGACTGGGCCGTCTATCAAGATAGCCTAGTCGACTTCACCATTGCCGGGCAGCTGTCTACCCCGGACGAGGTGGAGGCCGCCGCTCGCC
>JAFELO010001133.1:4620-20332 GCA_017140195.1 Eumaeus atala
GGTGCGCGGGGTGGTGCTAGCTTAAACATAGACTTACAAATGTCACGAAATTACAACAAAATGCCGTCAAACATAAGCGGTTGTCTATGAAATAACTATTACTAAGAGCTTACTGGTGTTTTAAAAATAACACTTTGTCGCACTTGTGTAGTCGCGAGTGCGCTGTGCCATAAACAATGATAATAGATGGAATTTAAACTGTGTAAATGAAATATAAATATTCTTTAAATTACCTAGCAAACTGATTGCACAATTATAAAATTAGTAAAAAGAAAATAAAGGGACACTGTTTCTCTCCTTTCCGGAAATATACAAAACCGTATTGGGTCGTATTTCGTTAAAATAACGTGCTGTGTACATTAACACAATTACAATAAAAAGGCCTACAAGTCTTGAGCATTAACTTTTAAACAAGGGAATGTTTATTACTCAGTTTTTTACTACTGTTGATGAAAATGTCATACAGTTTTGAATGTAAAATTATTTTTACTTCATAATTCCTCCTTGATATACAAATGTTACAAATTCTAATATGTTGCGTCACATAAATACGTATTTTTGCGATGGTAACGGTAACATATTTGGAAGTCACTATAGTGTAGTAAATTGCACATATAGGTATATAACTTTTAACGAACATATAAAGTTAGTGGTACAAAATATAGATAGTTAGAAAATTATCGTCATTTAATGTAATAGATATTTTTAATACAAAACAAATTGTATTTTTCTACATGCACAAAATTTGTATAACCCATGGAAGTAGACAACATATGCACAAAAAATATATTAATAAATCGCAACAAAATGTATGAACTGTACTTTTACAATATGACAAGATGGTATGTCGCACTTATAAACTCTGTTACTAAGACTTGCTAAGAAATCAAATTACTACTAATATTTAAAAAATAACTTCTATTATTTATTTGATTTGTGATCGTGTCAAACGTGAATATAAAACTTTAGTAATACAATTAATAATTGATATTTTTTGTGGTATCGAAATGACATAATTGGTGTGTGTCATAATCATCTAACTGCGCTTAACAAATCCTCCAGTCAATAAAGACAATGTTTTGTCTATGTTGACTACTTAATGAGTAAAATTGAATTAATTAAAAAATACATTATTACTCTATTGCTACAAAAGTATTCTCAGCCGTCTTTTGCCAACTCCCATATTTAAATAAAATAACTTATATCTTTCTTAAATAATGTGCCAGTAATTTTAAGAAATTCAAGTTTTAATATATTCTATGAAATAAAGTATCACAGTACTAAGGTTAGATTAATGTTAAGAACGATTAAAAAGTATTTACTGAAATAATTATTTTCTTTGTTTTCTAGTATTACTTTCGATTCGTGTACGTATTCTTTGTAAAATAAAAATATAGATTTGCACCTAAATATAAGTCTTGTCAATTCTTCGATGAATTTTGTATCTGTGTACTTTAACATGTTAACACTTGATGTATTATGTCATGAAATGACATAAATAAATAGTGTAAGAGTGGGGGCTTTCAAAACGATTAACAACTCCGATCCAACTAAATTATTACTATTATGGCCCATTCTCAGAGGTCGTTAGCGTTCGGATTCACGGTGCGGGAGAGTGCCCGCAAGCGGGCGAGAATACCCGCAATTGGGGGTTACAAACGATGTAGGTTGATTGGAGCAAAGGGAACTGCCAATTGGCAATAACGAGCAGTGATAAGCGCTGATACACCGATGCTTCCGACACGACCAATCGTCACTCATCTAATATCGGCGACATTACACTTTTGCTGGAGTGGGTCTGAAATATGTGTGCCACTTGCATAACATTGGTACTTACGCACAGGCGTGTATTGTAACGATCAATGGCGTTGTCGGCCAATGTGAAACCCCCTTATGGTGAAGGTATTGGAATTGATGTATATTTATATGTATTATTTTGCCAAAGATGTAATATTTTAGTCAATATTTCAATTGTACCTAATAATAAAATAGAATTTGCAAGTCAATGTTTGCCATGTTACGCGACTAAAACATATTATAGCAATGGCTTTTGTACTTAGATAGCAACAATATTTCTGTCAATATTATACCGCTGTTGACTTCCTGTCAAAATATTTCAGTCTCCCTAAGATCCGTGGCCTACCTTCGAGCATGCAATGACATTGGTTGCATTTTACTCATGCTCTAATTAAGACCAAATAGTACTAGCCAAATTACTAAAGACATGCTCTTCTAACCCTTGTGGGTTCCTAATATACTTTTACTGTAGGCATTTGATTTAATTTAAGCGATATTTAAGAACAATACGATTATTGCATTTACAAAATGATAATCCTTCCTCCATTTGATTTCTTCTTCAAAGCTTTTGCCATCTTCGTCTGGCTTTAGACTCAGTTGTTTGTAGAATTTCTTGAAGGGAACATCATTATTATTATTATATTAATTTAATAGTACGTATATTTTATGCTCAATTGAACATGTTTTGTTCACATAACTGCCTAATAACGAAACCCTATTTTCTATATCTAGTCGGGCACACAATTTATTTAAATTATATCCCATACGTGATGTCCTGTAGTTTTTTTGCTTTTATAATTTAGGATTGCATTATTCGCACCGTTTTACAAATTTTCCAAACAAATTATAATCTGTTTATAGTATCTGTATATAATTTTGAGCTTTGTACAATACAACATAAGAAAATCGTGTAAATTAAATTATAAATGTGTAATGGAATTGAAAGTATAGTCATGTAAAGTATAGTCATGTAAAATGTGGTCTTTCAGCTGAAATTTTTAAATGATGATCATGAAATGCCACTGATCCTATGTAACAGATATGATTTGAATTAAATTTCTCCGTAGCACATTCACTGAAGATCAAATCTTTCTTTTTTTTCGATTAAACGTTTTACCACATATTTTGTTTTATCTTTCGCATGTCGCATTACACCCGGTGAGCGCTCAACATCTCACGCCTCTGATGACCTGTGTATTTGTCACGTGCGTTTCAGTTGAATATGGAAGTGTGTTGGTTGGTTGACGTTATAAAATGATCTTTCTTAGTACAAATTTTAACTGATCATACTTTGTGTAGAAATATTTACAAAATGTATGTTACAAAATATCAATATTTAAAAAGTGGTACAGAATAAAATACGTAGATTTATTACGTACAATTAAGGATATGATATTCTAATTAATTATTTACAATTGTCTTCGTTTACGAAACAAAACCCGCGACCCCAGAGATATAAAACACGAACATATCTGTAAACATTCGTCATTATATATCATATCATGAATAGATATTAGCCCTAATTTAATATTGAAATATTCATATATAATGTATTGTAATAATATATTGAGGTACATAATGATCAGCAAGTACAAAATTGTGAGAATTCATTTCAAATATAAATAATGTTTACTTACGTGTTAACTCAAATTTTATTCATCAATTATAATTGTGTAGAAGTTGAGTGTTTAAATTTTATGATTCTGGAATATTTCTTAGATTGTTCGTAGAACAAATAAAAAAAATAGTAAACCTAGTGGTGAGATATTCAATATACAAATATGACAGCTTATTTTACAGTTGTAAAATGTTGTCGGTAACGCCACAGACACAAATGTGCTTCAATCACGGAAATTGTTATAGAAAAAAACTAATTACTTGTTCAAACGCAACACTGATCACGAAGTAGAATCATTTGTTGTAATACTTATTAATTAATTAGAATGTTCTTCACAATAGCGAGTTTTGCACACATACTGATTGTTCTCAACCTATTTCTTCATGTATACTGTCTGATATTGTTTTCCTAGGCCACTATTGTATGTAAGTGTGAGACACAGATATTTTTAATACAGTTTCATGTGTATACAATATTTACAGGAATAAATATATGCTAAAAGCTAAGTTACTTTGAAATGTTGATGTTAAAGTTATTTTATCACATCTGTCTATTTTTCTAACTTTGAATTAGGTGACAACTTACTATTAGTGAATTGTTAAAAGTAGTGATCATAAGTAATTACAAATATATATTGTTGACATTGCTTTATCTGTTGTTTTGTATTTATTAGAAAATCTATATGTTATTAGTGCTATTTTTATTCGAAAGTATATCTAGTTAAGGGTTTGTACTGTGGGGTGGTTTCTAGATAAAATTCTCGAAATGTTATAAAATGTGTAGTAAAATATGCTTCAGAACGCCTAATATTTTACTGCCGCTAATTAACAAGCAACCTAATTAACATAACTCAGTAATAATATCTTAGTAAAAGTATCATGCTGCATTGCATCTGAATTGCCATGGTTTTAAGTTGTAGGGCCTATCGCCAGGAACTTGAATTGATGCGGGTTGTCGAGAATAGGGCAATTTATGGACGATCGTGTACTAACACTTGCACCCTAAATGTTCATAAAGCAACCATTCGACATATTCGCTAGTAAAACTTAGCATACTGGCCCACATGTTATATTTGAATGTGTGTCAGCGCGGGCTAAAGTTTCTACAAATTTACAAACATTTATTTGGATATTTTTAACAGTTACCTATGTAGAGCTGTTTCGCTGATTTGACTGCCACATAGTAGTCTAGTCACCAACTTTTCTCAGTAGTCATGCGGCATAGGCGGTAGCGCCATGCATGTTGCATGACACTACATCCTCCTATGTAACGAAATTGGGCCAGCACTACCGAGGAGGTTAACTCTCGCTTTCCTGATACTGCCGTAAAGTGCGGTTTATGAGTAGCCGGTGGCCTATTGAGTATGCAACACATTGGCATAATGCTTATGCTGTTGTTAAGCCGTCGGTAGTCGTTGAAAGGCTCCGATTTCTCGCTATTACTATAAAGAATAAGTCCCCCTATACTATAAAGAATAACGGTAAGCATGTTCGACCATAGACACCGAGGTCCTTGTCTAAAAAGTTATTTTATATTTTATAATAACAGTTCATGGCAGGAATTTGGCAGTGTTACATATTCATATCTAAGTAATAACTACCAGTCCCAATTTCTGGTTGTGTTGTACTAAGATCCCATCCGAAAATGAAAATGATAAATTTATCATTAGGAAGTGTACATATAATTTGCACACTCACTTGTGTAATAAATCTGTCCTGCACAGTTTACACTCTATAAAATCGGCCGCAAAGCCGAAATTCAGCTAAGAATACTATTATTATATGAAGTATACTAATTTCAATAGGATGGAGGGCAGGGTTATTACAAATAATTTTCTGGATGTATATATATTTTATATGTTTATAGTAGATATAAGTCGTTATTGAAAGTGTACAATTTTAATATCTATATCCTATTTGACATGTACACCTTTTAGTGTAGATGCTACAACTGGTCCCTTCTCAGGAACTACTAGAGGACTGTCTTTATAACACGCCACACCATCACTGTTTGTTCTAAGATCAGGAGCACAGGTTTCAAAGATTTTCTTTTTGGGGTTCAGTTGTGGTTCTGGTTCACGAGGATAACCCTCACAGGAAACAAGATCTCCTGGTACAGCCGTCTGTGGAGGTATCAGAACTTCAACCTTTTCAGGGGATGAAGCACACATAACCATTGCCTCTGATGTCACTCCTCTCATCTGAAAATTTGACTCATTTTATTACTAGCTGAGAAATACTACTACAATATAAATATATTTAAAAAAAAAAACAAAGCTATAAAAGTGCAATCTAACCCTAGCAAGAACAACTTGAAAACTTCATGAAGAACTGGCTACTTAGACACAATGGAGATGAGATTAAGTAGGAATCATTACAACCATTGCCATTACAAATGACTTGAAATGGAAAACCCATATCTACAATAGCCTTGAAAACAAACTCTCAACTCTTACAACTTATTCAAAAGGTGTTTAAGGGTCAATTCATACTAGCGCCGAGTCGAAGCGCATCGAAGCCTCAAATTCCTCACAATCAAAGCGAAGTCGCACGAATGCGCGCGTATTTGCGTGAATTAGCGCGAGAATGCGCGCTTTTTCGTGGCATTAGTGATGGACACCAGTTGCCAGTTGAATCTCGTATTTTTGGACCAAATAAATTAATTTCTCGTCGTTTTCCATTGTGATTCACTTCGACACAAGACTGTTTCCGTCCGATTCCGATTGCCGACTGACCAGACGGCGCGTAGTTCGCCTAATAGCCGCTTGGCTTCGCGCGAATGCGCGCGCACAAATCAGAGTTGCAGGCGCGCGAATTCCCTCAAATGCGCGTGAATTCGCGCGTCTTTTTTTTTCTTGGAAGAAATATGTGCATTACATTGTTTGAATTTGCTATATTAAGTTTCGGATTAACGCTTCGATGCGCTTCGACTCTGCGCTAGTATGAATTGACCCTTAATGTCTTGTCAGCTGAGACATGTCTTCCACTGAAGAAGCTTGATAGATTATATGATACTCTTAGAATATGCCTATGTAATATAGGACCTGTATTTTAAAGTGGGATATTAACCAACTTGACAAGGTACAAAGAAAAGCTATAAACATTATTAACACATTAAACAACAAAGCATATAAGCAACAAAAACACATCTAGAAAGAATTTTCTACCCAACAGAATTGTGACTGTAACACCATCACTAAACTGCTTCAAGAGCAGACTGGACAAGCTAGGAGTCTATTTAACATACACACACACACACATTAGCTGTGTTTCAAGTTAAAAATACTAATAATAAAGAAATTTACAGTTTTTTCTTAATAGAAGGTACATTATCATCACTACATATCACAAAATTATCCCCAAAAAAAATTTTTTCCAGGAAATAATAGCTTTAAAAATCTCTGTTTACCTTAACTGGCTTTAAGTTACAAAGAACCATAACAATTCTATCTCTCATTTCTTCTATTGGCACGTGATTCACAAGACCAGATACCACGGTACGTAGGTTTTCTTCACCACAATCAATTCTCTCCACGTATAAAGAATCTGCATCTGGATGCTTATTAATTTCTATGATTTTTCCAATCCGAAGATCCAACTTCCTTATATCAACAACTGACTCTACAGTGGCTGATGGTTCTTTATTCTTTTTAGTTGTGTCTTTTTCTTTCTTTGATTTTTTTAGTGATTGTTCAGGTTGTGTTTGAGATAGAGATACCGCTTCTGGTGTAGTTTCAATTGGGACTGAACTGCATTTATTGGGCAGAGCATATTGTTTTTTTTCATTTAAAACTTCATATTTTATTAAATCTGCTTTCGCTTTTTCAATTTTAACAGACAATAATTGATTTTCTTTACTAAGTTCCACTATTTTTTCTTCTATTTTTAACTTTTTAATTTCACCCAGCTGTAATTTTATTTATATAATTTATAAAACATGAAGATAGATGAAAATAAAATAATAAATTAAAAACTAACCTTATGTTTAAGTTCTAAAACACGTTTTTCAGCTATTTCGGCATTGTTCAATAATTTTGCTCCCATATCTTTGGACATGCTTCTCATAAGTATGCGACTGAACATGAATTCGATTCAGAAACAATTGTTAGAAGACTATAAAGCTAGTCCTCTATATTTAACTCCGGTCCACAAGATAGACAGTGCAAACTTTAGAAAGATGCAGTATTCATACCATAATCCACAAAGTATATACTATGTAGATATTGACAGCTCACACGAGTGTTTTGAAATGACGTCTGACGTACCAAGTGTCACTGTCACATGAAATCTTTATTGTCATAAGAAGAAAGAAAATCTTATTTTTTCTTATTGCCATTGCCATTACCGAAGACTATTGAGACGAAAGCATTCATACCTCATCATTCGTACACACATAACAGAGAAGTCGTGGACAGTATGTTTGTTCCAGGGGGGCCGCTATAAGTCGCGCCATACATATAATCCACTCCTTAGAAAAAGTAAATACTAGAATGATTCCACCCGTGACCATGGTTGCCGTAAGCCATATATTAGATAAACCGCGATAGAATCCGTAAAAGTAGTTTTATTGTAATAAATACTAGAAGGCAACAACATTTTCGCTAGTCCGATAATGCCGAAGAAATGCCTTAATAGGCAAATGCAATAACATTGCCACACTGCTCTATAGTAGATCTATAGATATAATATAGAATAGGAAAGCCACAGGTGTCCGTATTGCTTGTTAGAAAAAGAAGGTGATAAATACAATCATACTTAATCTGAGAATACTTTACTAAAGTAGTCTCACATGCGCATTGTGTAGAGAAATATTCATGGTGTGTTTTTAATCTAAATAATTTGAATCTAAATAGTTTCTCTATGAGTGGATCCATTAGAAAAGGAACTAATTTACACTTCCAGATACTTAAACTGAATCCCCTTTTCATTTGAACAAAGATAATAATACCTACTCATCACTATTCACAACAATCCCCTCGCAATCAATATTATCTCTATGTCCAAATCTTTCCTAGTGGCGTTAGATCACTGATCAGATAAATAGGTTAATCAAAATTTTGCACTTTTGCAACAGTGGCACTGAATATTTTATAGTTTATATAATTAGAAGTAGTTTTCATTACTTAGGCTACAATTTTTATAGGAAGGACTACTACGAACTACGACTACGGCACAGCCAAGGTAGACTACGTTACCTAACTAAAACCAAGTGACACTTAATCCGAAGTACCTGTAGATTTTTTTCAGCAGTATCGTAGCGATTGTAGCGCGAAAACTAATAACTAGTGATTTTAACAAATGTATCTGTTAAGTTAGAATGATGGGAATTAAACTTATTACTACCAATACCATAGAGATAATATAGATAGAGAAGGTAAGCTGTAGACAGTTATATGAAGACGAGTAATCGTCTTGATTTATAGAGAAGTATGATCTTGGTTGTGCTTTTAGCAGGGTTGAACACCGCAGATGTCGAAAGAAGTTCGTGTGCAGGGAGGAGTGAATGGAGCGTTCGGGAAATTGCTTAAGAGCACAGGCTCAAGCGAGGGTACCCGTCTCGCTCTCCATAATTATGTGCTTATGCCAAAGGCGTGAAGATGTGCAGTTGCTGAATATGAGTTTGCCATTATATTACTAAACACTAGACGTTGCCAGTGTATTTGTGAGAGAGAACATGAACACGAACAAGACAATCATTATATCGTGTTGTTATACCTGAATAATTTAACAAATTCTAAATAATCAAATAAATAATGATAAAGTACTAAGCTAAAATAAAATTAAATTGTAGAATTTATGCAACAATCAATAGTCCTTCACTGTCTAATACGACAATTTATAACACATATCCTTTACTTCCGAAATAGCAGTTAATACGTGGATTTAATGGCAATTTAGCCATACTTGATTTGTTGTGTAGTTTACAATTCGGGGAAATCCGTCGATTGTCCAAAGATAAGCCCGAGTATAAAATGCGAAGAAGATATATCGGATATATCGGTGCCCGTATATTTGCCAGGGTTCAAAATGGGTAGAAGATATATCAGTGTCTCAGATATGCTAGGGTCAACAATACGAGGAAGATGTTTCTGAGTCTATAAGAAATAGCCAATTATTATCACAAAATCGCTATAGAATCCGAAAAACAGACTTGCACGAAGAAAAATCAAGGAATGGAATAAATACGTTAGGCACTTACATGATGTCGAAAATTTATTCGTCTCTTTCTTTTTCTGCCTCATACGTTGCATTTCGTCGCATCTCATTGCCAGAGGCAAATAAGTATTAATAATATTTTAATAATGCCCTTTTGCGTTGCGCAGCAAACAAAAAAAGATAATCATCGACAAAATAAGCTGTTGAAATATCAAAATCATGTATTACATGATTTTCATAATATGATTACAAAATTCGTAATTTTGCACGCACGCACGCACGCACGCACGCACGCACGCACGCACGCACGCACGCACACACACACACACACACACACACACAATAAATAAATGATTCTTGAAAATTATTAGATAACAACGACATATTTTCTTCCAGTCAATAAAAGAAGTAATAAGGGCTAATATTTTCAATCTGTTTAGGATGCAAATGGTCAATTCGGTGATTATATTGCTTTCGTAGTTTCACAATATTAATGTATTTTTGAACGGTTTACCCTGTTTTACAGTACTTCACTTGTGGTACAGCCTTCTTCGCATTGGTCGAGTATTCTATTGGATTATCGAGTAATTTTATAACTAAGCGTGTCTGAACCACAAAAGTTAATCGAGTATCATAGTTACAAAAACTTAGTTCACTAAATTACTTGCTACTCGACTAAAATACTTGACCAGTACGAACAAGGCTTTAATCCCCAGAGGCGCAGTTTATGTAAAAGTGAAATCTAGTGTAATTTAAATGAAACTATGTAAAAAAACGTCCCATTCGATAGATGGCACCACTTTCCATACATTGAAACCTTGGGACCGCCGACTTTGAGGCTGTTGTTGTTGTTCACTTTTAATCTCCTCCTTCATCTTCACGCTATGCTATTTTCAAGATATCAAAAAATGAAATTAATTAAATTGTAAATATATTGTATCTACAGTCCATGGTTATATCATCACATACCTGAATAAAATATTTAAATGATTTTTTTATATATAATAGGAATAATCTTATCACTGGCTGTTCTAGAATATAAAAAAAAAAAACAAAATTAATATGGCTGCTGAAATGGCGTCATAAATAGTTGCTGTCGTTGTTTATATTTGTGCGAAAGTTCTTCTAATTAGATATTATTGCATGGTCCACAATTACTAAGAAATAAAATGTAAAAGTGTTTTGGTGTCGATTTGTAATTATGATAAAGAGATTTCGCCTCGAAAGAATGTCAAACAACACAGTTGGCTCTTCGGGGCATGCTCCCGGCAAATTACGTGGACCTGGAAGACCTCCAAAACGTACTTGTACATGGTGTGCTGAAAGTAAAACCCCGTTGAAGTATGTATGGCCAACTGCAAATGGAAAGAAAGAATTTTGTTCCGAAACTTGTTTGTCGGAATTCAGACAAGCGTACAGCAAAGGTGCTTGTCTCAATTGTGATAATGTTATTAGAGCTAATGCGCCGCCAAACAAAAATTTTTGTTCAACTTACTGCTTGGAAAAATACCAAAGGACAAAAGAAAAGCGAACTTCATCTCCACAGTCTGGAAATGGAGCGAATGGATCAGATACCCATTCTAACAACAATTCCACTGCTTCGTATTACGACCTATATCAAGCTTTCGATTGGACTGAATATATGAAAGAAACTAATAGTGTAGCAGCACCACAAGAGTGTTTTAAGCAAGCTCCTATGCCACCACTCAATGATTTTAAAGTAAACATGAAATTGGAAGCTTTAGATCCAAGAAATTTAACATCTACTTGTATTGCAACAGTAGTTGGTGTACTTGGCCCACGTTTACGGCTGAGGCTTGATGGAAGTGATAACAAAAATGATTTTTGGAGACTAGTTGATGCCGGAGACATACATCCGATAGGACATTGTGAAAAAAATGATGGAATGTTACAACCCCCACTTGGATTCCGCATGAATGCAAGTAGCTGGCCAATGTTCCTGCTCAAGACTCTTAATGGTGCATCTATGGCTCCATCAAAGGTGTTCCAAACAGAACCTCCAACTCCCAAATCTAATTTATTCACTGTAGGGCAGAAGTTGGAAGCAGTAGATAAAAAAAATCCACAGTTAATTTGTTGTGCCACTGTCGGGGCAGTCAAAAATGACCAGATTCATGTGACATTTGATGGATGGAGAGGGGCATTTGATTACTGGTGTAGGTTTGATTCAAGAGATATATTTCCCGTTGGTTGGTGTGCCAGGGCTGGACATCCTCTACAACCACCTGGACAAAAAAGTGCTACAACACCGTCAAGGTCAGTCAAATAATTATTGCATACAGCCAGCCATGGCTGGTTGTTTTATAGTGTATGTACAGAAATGGGGGCTTTAATGGTTAAATTAAATATATTTTAGCTATACCTGTTCATTGATATTACTCTTAGCATGAGAAATACATCTAAATTATTTTCAAGATGACTCAGTGAGCATAATGGGCCTGTAGATCTAAACATTGCTGGCTTAGGTTTAAAGATGTACATCTCCCACCTTTTTATACTTATTTTTTTATTTGAATTTAAACTCTTGGTACCATTTCTTGCACATTTCACTCACATCTATCACTGCCTAAGACCAAGATTTTGTAATGATGTAGATGTTTGGTAGAGATCACAATCTCTACCTCTTTTCTATTATTTTTTATCCTTTAATAAAATTATCTTCATTAATTTTCATTACTTTTGGTGGGGTGAGGGGGGGGGGGTGAATTTTGTTTATTGACAATACATGAAAAATAACCACAATAGGTTTGTTTTAGTGTATTATTTCTTCTTTGTAGCAATCAGCCTATTAGGCCAAATTGTTCTTTGTGGTTTCATTCAATTCACCAAGTGTCATGGTTCAATGAGTAGATATTACTTGTTGTTATAATTTATTAGAGCAATATGTGATAGATGAGGTATTTATTGGGTTCTGATATTTTGGAGGGTCTTTTACCGGCATGGTCCAAAATTTGCTTTTGGTAAATCATGGCATACAGCACTCTACTCTTGCACACATAATTTATTTTCTGCATAGAACAATTGTCTATAATAATAAATAAATGAATAAAAACGACTTTTTGATTATGTTAACATTCTTCTAAAATGCAGGTGCTAAATATATTGTTATTTTTAGGTTCAAAATGCGCCCTAGTGGAATTCCAAATCCAGCATTGCCAGAAGGAGGTTCAACTGGTACAGGGACAACAAATGGTTCTAGTACAGTTACACAAGCTGCTAATGTTAGTTTAATCATACGTAGCAGCTGTAATGGAGGGCACAATTCTATGCCAAATTCTGTTACTGGTAGTGGGGCTGCAGGAGCAGTTGAGTCACTTGTCAAGGAATTAATTAGTGTGCATCCTGATGCACAGAAGTTGACCAGGGCAATTCTGAATGCTTCAAGTAGCTATTCTAACATAGCAAGTGTTCAGGTAATTATGAATTTGTTATGTTCTGGGGATCAACCCTGGTTTGGTCTGTGAATAACAGCAAAACAAAACGTTTTCCCGGATTCCTTCTATTCATTATTTTTCAATTTCTTGCCATGGCTAGTGCCTTTTACAGAAAGAAAATGGTCAAAAAGCACATGAAAATCCATTTAGTCTAGAGTGATGTTAAGGTTTTTAAAAATATTGAGCACATATATTGAGGACATATATTGAGATGTAATACATCTTATATATGAAACAAAGTTCATCATTATTAGCCCTTATCGGTCCACTGTTGGACGAAGGGGCTACAATTCCTTGATTGCATCTATACTATATGAAAAATACTTATTTCATTGTGTACAATGGTGTATGTATTACTGGCTATGTGTAAATCACAGGTTTTCCACTTAGACATAATAAAATAAAAGATATCTACTCACTTCAAACAACTCACTACTACGACTATCAAGAGGAGCTAATATATTCACTGTTAAAGTGTGATAAAATTGTTCTGTGCACTGGCTTAGGCTTTAGTAATGTTAACAAATAATAGTAATAATAATATCTGTGGACTTATCACACACCACATTAGCCTAGCCCTGTGCTTAGTGCCATAAGGACTTGTGTTACAGGTACTAGACAACAGAAATATATTTAATATTTTTTTGTAAATTTAAGAATAACAAAATGTTTCTATATTTAAGATTTTTATTATGTGAATACATATAGTACATGTATAAACCGCGATTTGAACCCGCGACCTCTGTCGTAACACGCGGTCTAACCGCCACGTTACGAACTGAGCCAGCCGGTCGTAAAATAATAAATATTAAAGTTGTTACTTCAAATATGTGGAATATGCTCTTAAATGTGCAGAAAGATGAGGAAAGTTAGATAAGAGTAGTAAGCTGATAATGTCTTCTCTAACATTTAACAGGATCTACCAATATTTAGATTATATTACACATCTATCAGCTTGTCTCTACATTACTGCTTATTAAGTATAGGTTTGTTGAATGCATTATGAGAAATTATTATATAATGGATAGTTTATATTATATTGCTTGACCAATCTAATCCTATACATCTCATATAGTAAATCACATATGTTTATGGTTTCCAATAATCATTATCATTGTGAAGTCGTTTCAATTAAATAAAATATAGGATAAAAAGAAGTGACTTGACTTTCCACAACAACAATCATCCTTATGCCAAATTCCAGCTTGACTTGCAAATACCTTTTTTTTATAATTATAATTAATTCTAATGAGACACCTTAGTCCTCTGCCTTGTTTACGTATATCAATGTTATATTTAAAGTATGCATACAATGTATGTTTACCCTAACTTAGCAATGTATCCTTAAGCTGAATTTGCTTTTTATTGACACTAAATTCATGAACAACAAATATACTTTCATTGTCTTTATATTACAGGTTTCATCGGGAAGCAAAAGTTATGCAGTAAAAGTACCATCAGAACTGACAAATGAAGAGTTAAAAAACTGGCTCAAAGTTTTGTGTGCTGGAGTTGGGTGTTGTGTTGGTATGATTGAGATAGACACTGGAGAGGTTGCTGGAAGACCCTGTTCTTTGTGCGGGGAGTCGACCTCCGATTCCGTCACATCAGCTACTGTAGCAAAGAGACCCATTGTAAGCTTATTACTTGTTATGATTGACAAACATATAGTTCGTCCAATGTGTTCTCACAGTTCTCATCAGTCCTGTCATAATTGACAGGTTGCAAAAGCCTTGAATGATCTATTGGATTATGGGTGGTGTTGACTATCTGTATTCAGTCTTAGGAGGATTTAACTCAAAGAAAATATAAGAAATGAGCCCAATAATTGGTCCTGCCCTGTTGGATAACTAAAAACGGAGTAGTTTCATCCTGAATAGATAGATATGTCGCTAGCTGCATATTGGTCACACCAATATATCACTTTGCCCCATGCCCCAGCCTTGGTAATATAAGATTTATAATTTTTTTTGAATGTCTCATGTAACTTATGCCGGGTCCAATTTTACCATTACTTGATGGTTTAGTATGTACACTTTTTCTTTGTAAGGATCTACTACTGGTTGGCGACTCTATTGCACTCGCCCCTACAGTTCATCGGACTATCGACTTTTGTGTCTTCTAATTTAATGAGACGATGGAGTGAAAGACCACCCCCCTCTTTTCTCGCAAATGTAAGGAAGGGATGGAGGGTAGAGAAGTACCGGTTTCTTTGTGTTGTTCTCTCTCTCGATCTCTCTATCTATATATCTCTCGATCTCTATCTCTATATCTTCTTCTTCTTCTCTTTTGTTAGAAATGGCAATCGGCCGTCATAGGTTAACAGCCATTGCTGCCAATGTCCAAGTTGACAAAAGCACTGATTTTCAGGATCGATCGGTTTCAAATTTATGCCAAAGTGATGAGATTATAATATTTTGTTTCAATGTAGATAATCTAAAAAGGACAAACGAAAACGTTACAGGACATACACAAACATACACAAAAAATACTAAAAAAAGAGACAATTTACAATTTAATGTAGTTGGAGCGGATATAATGACATAGAAGGGATAAAAAGCTTATAGTTATTAGAAGACTTATATAGCAAGGTTTTAGTGTTAATAGGCTTAGGAATGTTCCTAGGAAGGATGGTGTACAAAGAAACTCTGCAGACTGGGCAATTGAAAAGGATATGGTCTGTTGAA
>JAFELO010001133.1:20666-34769 GCA_017140195.1 Eumaeus atala
CAATGTTTTTGTTTGTATCATTTAAAACCTGTTTCTTCAGTTTTATATGTATGTTTTTTCTTTGCCTAAATGGAAAAAGACATCAAGAGACTGTCTAAAATCTTATTAGTTGTAACAGTTATTATTACAGGCCCATTGAGGAGCGAAGTGAAAAGGATGACAACATATCGGCATAGTGGTTGTGTTGTTGTTCATGGGCGTCGGTAGTCGTAGAAGGGCTCCGAATGCTCGTTAGTCTCCGTAAACTATAAACGAGTACACTTATAAAGAGGTATTATTGAAAAACACCACTAAAGACCCTGCTAGGAACAGAGCAGTGATAGATTACCGGTTGATGTTAATTGTTAAACTATCTGAAGCAAGTAATGAATTTGTAGAAAGCAATGTAAATATTGTGACATATGGCACTCTGATATCTCTAGCCTTACGTGCCCCTTTAGGTTAAGGGCGTGAAGGTGTGTGTGCCAGTTGTATTGTTAATTCATTACTGTAAAATTTCCAGGAGGCAGAGAACGATGCGAAGTCGTCCGGTGAGCCGTCAGGCAAAATGGCGCGCGTGTCGCCGGAGCGGCCGGAGGTGGCGTCGTCCACGAGCGCGCCGCCGCCGCCGAGCGCCGCGCCCGCCGACTGGTCCGTGGAGGATGTCATCGGGTTCATCGCCGCGGCCGACGCTGCGCTCGCTGCGCACGCAGACCTTTTCAGGAAACATGTAATCGAACAATATGCTTTATTAATTTATTGAAGTAAACTACAAAGAAACTCTATTTCCGAATTCGATAGCAGGTATTTAGTTCTTCAACAAGCCCGATGTTCCCATTGTCCGATGCCACTGGAATAGTTTTATTTTCCTATGTCGGATTCCAATGAAGAACTCAAAATGAGAGCGCACAGATAGTTGTAACATCAGTGCTATTGCTGGTAGGGAGGGTGATTACCCCCTAGCTACTTCCAAGCGGACCCATACTCAACAGTGGGAGTATAGGGATTGATGTAATCATTTTTTTTAACATTTGTCCATATTTTTATTTCAGGAAATAGATGGAAAAGCTTTATTGCTGTTAAACTCGGATATGATGATGAAGTATATGGGCCTGAAGCTTGGACCCGCACTGAAGATTTGCAACCTAGTATCCAAAATCAAAAATCGCCGCCACTACAGCACCTAAGTATGTCCATACCGTTTAAAGTATACACTAAATATTTTATATTAAAACTTACATGCATTACATATGTAATTGCCGATTCAAAGTTAAGGAATACATTTTTTGGAATCTCAAATGCACCAAGAGTATAAAATCGAAGTCACTATAATGCTGGAATTATGATAATACAGAGAATATAAATGAGTATTTAGAGGGAGAAGTATTTACAGATAAAGTATAGTGTATATAAGTATTTGGGTTGACAAAGGAATGCATTTATTGTAGGTAGTAAATTACAAGTCAAGTTTTGATAAAATTTAATCTATACATATACCTATGATACGGTTCGTTTATTATTTATGTGTATTTGATAGATATCGGCTAGTCGAAAGTAATATTAACGGTGGTTATAGTGGACATTTTTTACAAAATTGGAACATACACAAGGACGATGCTTAACAACCTGATGTAATAAAAAGGATTTGTTTTATTATACTTGTATAACAAAAGTAGTAATTTGTTACTTCATTTAGTATTGAAGATTGATTTGACACGATTTACACCCTTTGTGAACGGTTTGACTCCCATCATAAACAAACATAATATTTTCATTTAATGATATCACATAGGTGAGAAAAGGCATTGTCAAAAATCATGCCATTTGTTTATCATTTGTTATAATCTATTGAGAAGATACATGGAGTCAGCGAAAACAGAGCACAGTAACATAAATATTCTTATAACACTTTCCCTTTAACACTTTTCTTATATAGCTGGTAAAGTTTTCTCAAGAAATTTTCAATAAAAAAACATTTTACTTGTAGCTAATGTCACAAATGTTGTATCTATTTTGCCGTTTGTGTTGGTGAGGCTTTTAGTGCATGTGCTCTGTTTTCCCATATAATGTATACTAATAATCTAAACAAGAATGCTACAGACCACTTTTAGTCATGTGGCCAGCCCTAGTAGCTAGCCTATGACAGATTTATTTCGCAGTGATTATCTGTCATAGAAAATGTGCATCTGTCGTAGCCGTGTTGTACAAGTTGCCGTATTACATTACGGCTAGCCATGTTAAAAAACAACCGTTTTGTTTTATGGCGGGCTAACGATTAGTCGTTCTTAAATACGGCGACTAACGTTTAGTCTCATTGAGTGTCTTTATTTTCAGCAGTGATAGTGATCGATACATGTAAAAAATTAGGCCAAGAGTCTTGAGTGCAAATAAAATAAAGTCAGCTAACCACGAAGGTTAGGCTATTTTAAATTAGACCTTCGAATCTATCTGGGCATAGTTTTTTAATTTCTCTGTATTGCATTTTATTATTATTTATTTATACCGTTATTGAATAACGTATACAGCAGAACGATTGGCGGAATTTCACTTAGGCGTATCTAAACCGGTTAATCGTTGGCCGCCACAACAACAAAACGGCTAGCCGTAACGCGAAATACGGCGACTGAGACAATGTGGCTGAACAGATCAAGATTGGGCAAATTCAAAAGAAAAGAATAATTAAGGTTGTTTTGTTAGTTAAGATATTATTTGTAATGTTGATGAGTGCAGTATTATAAATAAGCACACTTCCGAAATGTAACTCCAATAAAACAATGAAGACTGCATTTGCACAAACGGTAATGCAAAAACAGTGCTATGTACAGAAATAATATCGTAGACTAGGTCTTAGTGCCTTCCAATATTTAGGTGTACTTAATACATGCCCTAACTGAATCCTCACCAAACGTAAGCGTAACGCACGCATATACACATTAATAATGTACATTTCTATCGTTAAATAATTTTAAATTTGCATAGCGGTGAACTTATATTTTATTATAATTTAACTTTTGCTTTGGTGTTATTTAAGTGTTTGTATGTTGAGTTGGAATGTTAGTACAGTAACAGCCCCCAGCTATGACTTAGCCGGAGCCTGCTGTCGTAAACTGCATTGAAATGTATCGTAGGGGTGTAAGGTAGATCTCAATGTTCTTGCAGTAGTTCTTTTCCTATTTGTAACTATATCATTAGAAATGATGTTCCTCGTATTATTTCTAGTTGGTGGTTGATTGTGTGCGGGCTTTGTTTTACTTTTCTAATATTAAACTATTTGCCGCTGGCTGATTATAATGTTTAAACATTTCATAATGTGATATTTGTATGTTATTTGTTAAAGTGATAGATAAATAATATAATGAGATATCTGTTGATTTATTAAATAGAGAGTAGGATTTAAGTTTATCATGACATGTGTTTAAGCATAGGTTGAAGCCTCTGCCCATGTATCTGCTGTATATATTTATATAAGTTCCCTTTCTTGTATTCTACTGTATACATACGATATTGAGTTGATGTATCGTATATTATTATTTAAAATAAAAGCTTAAACCTTTTTTGCACTATGAATTTAATTATTATTTTGAACTTACAAGTAGTGTAAGCATTGTTTTGTAAAGGCTGCTGGATATTTAGAAGCGAATATGGCAATAAAGTATTGTTTGAAGTACATGTTAGAATATGAATGTAAATAATGAAAGATGATTTGTGAAGGAGTATTCACTATACAAATCTATTATTTTATTACTGTAGAGTTTAAATGATTTCATGTAAATATGAAAATTTGAACAGATGTGTATAAATAAAACGCCAGAATAACATTGGCTTGTTCATTTCATGGTCCCCCTTATAATAGTGAACGATCGTATTTTTTTAATAAAACTTGTTTACGCACTCTTGACTTGTGGAGGCGAATGCGTTATGTGAGTGTTACGAAAGCGAGGATAACGAAAGTTGAGGGAAAGCAGTTTCTCTTACAAAAAAGTAATATACATTCAACAATACAAACATTAATCAACACATATATACATACATACAATTATGATGGCTACTTTATATATTATACATTAATAAACACATTTATTTAATCGCCTTTGTGGTGTAACAGTGCGGGTGTAGCCTGTTAAGACCGTTACGCGCATGGGGTCCTGGGTTCGATCCCCAGGTCGGGCAACTATTATTAAAAAAAAAGTCACGATTATTCCGAGCATGCATTACATTATCCGTGATTGGAAAGTGCCCGAAGTGACCATAGGCCACCTATGACATGGGCCTCTCAATACCTTTGCTAGTCGTGGGTGTGCTAGTGTATCTACTGGACTTAACGAGTTGCGGATGTACTTGCACACTTCTGCCTACCTCCTCGGGGATAACAGGCGTCAAGGTACTTATACTTTATTTAATCGGATATATAATTTAGGTAGGATTTTAATTTAAACTTTATTTAAATAGTAAAAAATAAAAAGTGTAATTGTGTTACAATCACGAATCTCATAGGGTAGTGAATTAAAGAGTGAAGTCGAATGACTTGTAAAGGAGGAAGAACAAAAGTTAGTGCGATGGGAAGGGATATGAAAAAGAGTATGTTTATGCGGTCTACATTTAGGATTTTTTTTGACATGTCATGGACTGTGTGGGTTGTTAAGAAGTTTTTTGATTATGCTAATACTTTTTAATATTTTTAATAAATTACTGTACCTGCCTATGTGAACGCCAACATAGCGGCAGATTGTATATTGAAGCCAAAAATTGTATTCGTAACACCTAATATGCAAATTGTATTAGTAACAACATAAGAAAATGAAGGAAAATGGATTCAACAGAGTCGGCTTGGTAGTTAGAGATATGCGATTTTTGGTTTAATGCCATGGAACGCTCTTGACCAGTATTTATTTACTAACGAAAGCATAGTGAAGCCGCGTCTTCTCGTGACTACCGACGCCCATAAACATCTTAATTATTATGCCAACATTAGCATTACACATCTAACAGACCAGACGACACACGGTGGTTATTTGAGAACAGGCAATAAGCTAAAGTTGGACTAAATCAATCACGTATGCTTTTGCAGCATCAAAATCAGTAATTTCGGTGTTCAATGTGACATGGGGCTTTCATACATAATTAGTGATCCGCCGAGACTCGTCCGCGACAAACAAATTAGCAATTCTCGTATCAAAAATTGGTAATTTGTTTGGTAAGTAGTGCTTTTGATTGGTAAGTAGTGTCTTTGTGTCACGGAAAAGAGTTATGGTAGACGATATATCGCAGGTTTCTTCGCCTTGAAGTTCGTTTGTTGTATCTAACGTTGATATATATATATATCAGCTAGAGCTAGGTACTACGTATATCAGCTAGAGTTAGGTACTACATTCGGTTTAGTATTGGAGATTGATGCCTTGCATCAAAATTGGTCCAGTACTGCCTTATTGGTATGTAATATAGCTCATAACATTTTTAAAAGGTTTTTATTATTAGAAGGTGAAACAATGATCCTACAAGACAAACAGACAGGAAACCTCTCTAGTTAGATCATTAAAATAATCACCAAATCAAAGGAGCGGTCGGAACTTTTTGATGACCACCGACGCACATAAACATCCGCATTAATACGTAGGTACTCTGTCGATTCTTTGCTCTGCAATATTATGTGACGTACGTATTTGTGATTGTAATTACCAATATAATTACGTAAGCGTTTAAATGACGAATTGACACACCCATTTATGATAATGTTATCACTGTGGACCACATGACCTTAATAAAGAGTGCAAATATATCCAACTGTCTTTACACAAAACAATTCGCTTTAATAAAGCTAATCATCACTGATGTGAACTTTTTTCTGTTATGTACTGGCCTTTGTGTATTCTTCAATGAGACGGTGTCAGAAGTAGCAGTTAGCACGGTGCCATGCTCGCAGCAGCATCGAGCATTTCGTTCACACGATACAGCCTCGGAATTGATGGCAATGCTGTCGCGTTTCATGCTTTTTGGGAGTAACCGTTGTTCCATTGGTCATACATTGCGGCGAAATCTGGCGGACTCGACTGAGGTTCGTTGCGTCCTCTTACCTAATCTTGTCATAGAGGTTGTAACGAAGGAAAAAAATATTTAATTACAAATGTAAAAGTAAATAAAAAGTATTAAATGTTTTATTACTTTTACAGTGCATTAGTTTAAACTACACACAAATATAAAACGATAAAAAAATATTCGAAGTGGTCATCATCGGCTGCAATAATCCTGTAGACGTTGAGACAGACAGGCACAGAATGAATGAAGAAGGAACGTTAGGGAGGGTGCTCTAAAGCCAGTATTACCCTGCATAGTTAAGTTTGTATCCCAACGCTATTGTATGGAAGTGATATTTGAGTAAGTCGGTAAACAGAATTGAGAGGAGGCCGCTGCGAAAATGTGTGAAGTAAAACTTCCGGCCGCGTTCGTCTTTCGACTCCGCGCCGGGTCATACAGCTCGATCCATCCGACCTTGGTAGAAACAAATGTTCCGGACATGATGAGAGCTGAAGACTACTCTTCATGTAGTCTCGACCTTAATCCGCTGTAGTATGATTTATTGTCAGTTTTGGAGAGTATAGCTTGCTCAAAACACCATGATAATTTGGAGTACCTGAAAAAACAAATATGATTGGCAGTGAAGAATACGCCCCTGGCAGGAGTGTGTGCTATTGATAACTGGCCTTAACGTTTAAAGAACTGTATTGCAGCTAATGGAGACCACTTCGAATGAGCTCTTTATTTTTAGTTGTTTTATATTTGTGTATTAAATTAACACACTGTAAAAGCAATAAATATTATTTGCAATAATTTTTTTTTCTTTGTTACAATATTATCATATGGCAATAGGCCATAGATACTTTAAATATTTTTGGCCTCAGTTCAGCCTACTTCTTCTATACAATAATCGTTGTTTTATCACATATTCTTAATAATGTGTACATTGTATTTAGTTTCTTTTTTAATAATGAAAGTAAACTTCTAGATAAGGAAAAAAATATCGTTAACAATAAACAATCGGAATAATTCTGAGTAGGTAAATGTACACAGGAGGTAAAACGTTGCTAATCATAATGTAAAATATTATTCAAATGTACTGTGAGATGATGTGAACTTCACACTCGCTTATTTTGTATTTGGTATATTGTAATATAAAAAATAAAAGATAAGTATTCTAGTAAGAGGTAGTGCCATACTCCTTTGTAGCGGAATTGGGCCGGCACGGCCGGAGAGATACCTCTCGCTAACATGATATCGACGTAAAGAGATATCTTCGGTATCACGTCACGTGCGATTTGTGAGTAGCCGGTGGCCCATTGGGGGAGGTTAAAATGAGGAAAACGCATCGCCATAGTATTTATGATGTTCATGGGTGTCGGTAGTCGTAAAAAGGCTCCGATTTCTCGTTTGTCCTGCTATACTATTAAAAAGATTTTTTTTTAGTATAAACCAGTTTTCATATTCAGTATTTACGTACAGCAGGTATACGTTCACATAGGCAGGTACAGGTTTTAGAAGCATAGACGGACGTTAGTCGCGACGAAGTCAGCGCGGTTAGTCTAATACGGCCTAAGCAGCAAACCTTTGATAATAGAATGTCTAATCAACGCATATACCATTCCATACCTTCAACTGCTATTTTAAGATTTATCTTTCCTGCAAAAAAATATTTATCGGAGTTTTTATCAAATATGATATGTCAACCATTTCGTACCTTACACCTTTGGATTAGATAAAATGGTATACATCCAGAGAATTTAAACGATCTATGTCATTATGGCATTATACAATAAATGGCAACGGCATATTTAGATATTAACTAGTAAAGTATTCCCAATGAAATATAATTTCCATACTCAACAGCATGTTTTGACAAAAAGTCAGCTTCTTCGTTATTTTTCAGGCCTATTATTTATAATATTCGTAATTTTGAGAATACCATAGGCTATCCATACATTTCTGCATTCAGAGACGCAACTAGCCATGATAAAGATAGTATGTCAGATAGCTTCTATACTAATAACACGTCTTGCTTAATCCTGATCTAATAGTGTGACACTATAAGGAATGATGGATGGTAAACAGTAAATAATCCACTACAGAACCTTGAAGACATCTCTGTTGAAACTAGACTATCATACTCATATATCATATATAACATTAAGGCACACGGTTGATATTAGGCCCAATATATAACCTTGAGGGAACCGGGATATCTTCAATGGTACCAGGATTTAGCGAGACAACTTATTTGCGTTTAATTCTTATATTAATTGGCTAACTTTCTATCTTTCCCATTATCGAATAACAAATGAAGGCGTATGCACCTGAGCCATTTCTCTTACCGTAACATTTATTATCAAGAAGCGACTCCGACCCCATAAAGTTTCTGTGTGATTTCAGCTAAATTCTCTTTACATTTACCTACTTTTAGAAAACTGTTAAAAATGATACTTCTGTGTCAATTTCATAGAACTATGTACTACAACACGCTAGAACAAAGCAGTAATTTTATTATAATAAATGAAGAGTGAAATAATAAATAATTAGCAGGTAAGAATATATTAACACAGTTAAAGTTGTACAAATTTAATTTTTAATGGTATCGTAGCATCTGTTCTGAAGTCTTCCTTACACACAAATGACATCAACGATTTGAATTTCAACATTACGGACTCAGCTGTGGGGCATGAGACGAGCGAGCTACGTTTTATCTTGACTTAGTGTTCAAGACTTACGTCCGACCCATGCAGAGGGGGAACACGAACCGAACCTCGTAGCAAAAGTAGCAAATATTGCTACAACGCCGCGCTTAAAGGCGCCCTGCTAAAAAGCGAACTACAGTGCGTACAGGGCGTATAGAAAATGCGATCACCATAATTCTCAAAATAATAGCAAATTAAAGGCGCTTCCACGTGCAAAAACATAGCGAAACAAATGTGATGTACTAATACTATCTGAGTCTTGAATGCCCCGTAATCTTTGTGAGAGATATTATTGTCGTCAATTGCTTGTTAACAACCACAAAAACACAATTAATTCCTAGCTACTATTGATAAGTAAGTCAGCCAGAAAAGGATAAATCTATAAATAATTTCTTTTAATTAATTTTTGGGAAGAGGTAAACGAGCAACCCTTTGTCGACTATCGACGCCAATGGACATCCACATTACTATTGTAACATCGATGTGTTGCCCCCTTCCCTCCTCTCCTTCAATGAGCCACCGGCTACTTACAAACCAACGCGTGCACAAAACGTATTATATAATATGTATTATACTGCTAGACAGGCCTATACGGGCATTTATTTGGGCCTGTGCATATACCGAGACCTATAAAAGGTATAAAGGCATAATAGTATATATGATACCAAATCCAGAGCGGATTTGGTATCACAGGTACCACATTACTTGGAATTTTATTTGTTATTTGGCGGCTAGCCCGACATTTTGCTTAATTTTAATATCAACGAAATACTAAGCTGTAATCGTATTAGCTGGAGTCTGGAGTGAGGCGTTTTATAGAGGAAGGGGCAAACTAGTAGTTGGTAGATGACTACCACCGCCCATACACATCTGCTATCTCGGATGGCCGGCGCGTTTCCGGCCTATGAGATAAGTGTAAGCTCATTTCCTGATGATCTTACTTAGGGAGTCTTAGTTACTGGGGTTGTTGTGCGTGGAAAAAGAATGCGTCTAAAATGTTTATGGGGTTAGTATATCGAGGTGGTGAGGATGAAACTTAGAGCCTACTTATAAGCGCTTCATAATAGGAGGAATATTTTGATTAATTAGTTTCATAAAAAAGTAAAATAAAGGGAAAGGCAAGGAAACCACTGTATATACGCCATACTAGTACCCATTCTACTGTCACTATACTGTCAGTTTCTTTGCTAGTTGTTGGTTGGTAGGTTGCGGGCCTATACGGAATTGTTGTTTTATGATACTATAAAATCATATTCACAAAACCTTTTTTCCAGGTAACTATGAAACGAAGCAAACCACAACCTGCTGTTAGTGATAGTATTCAGAAGTATACCGGAGAGTTCGGGAAATATCAATTGTGGTTATATGTACTGATGATATTACCAAAATTTTCTACAGCACACCATCAAATCGGCATTATATTCTTAGCTCCTAAAGTGGAATACACCTGCAATGGTTTAAAAAACTCATGCCCTTGTGAAAATCCAGAATACGATAAATCGACATTTTCGAATACAATAATAATGCAGTGGAATTTGATTTGTGAAAATAAATGGAAAGTCTCTTTGGCGCAGACCATATTTCAGTTGGGCACTCTTGCAGGTAGTATCATATTCGGAATGGCATCAGATCGGTAATTATTATTCTAAAGACACATTATATGGAAAGGGGGTAAACGAGAAACCGGATCCTTTTGACGACTATCGACATACACATTACATTTGTAATATCGATGTGTTGCCGCCTTCGCTCCTCTCCTTCTATGAGCCTTCTTCTTAACCAGCTACTTCTAAACCAACGCGTGCACGAAATCCATTATATAATATATATTATATAATGAGTTTAGACGATGCGACAGACCTACACAGGCATTTTTTTTTGCTTGTGTATGCATATACAAGCATGTTACCTTGACCTCTAAAAGGCTTTGGATTTGTTATCATATAATACTATGTAATTACATATGAAATTTGTGTTTTGAGGAGGAGCAAAAAGTGGAATACTTTTTAATAAATATATTTAACTAATCACGGTATGAACCATTGTTTTCTATGCAGTTTTGCCATCTCATAGGTAGGTCATTGATCCCTTTACTAAAAGAACCAGTTGGACGGGAATCAATAAAATCGTTGAAGGTGATTTGGACAGCCCCATCGGAGTTGAATTTTTTTCCCTTGGAAGAAGTTATCCAAATTTCGAAAAAACCAAAGTCCGTATGGATCCGGTGGTATCCGGTAAATTTTGTATTTCGTTTTATTCGGTTTGCGTCACTCACTTTACAAAATAGAAAACTTAAAATATCGCATTATTTCGAGTACGAGTTCCATCGTGGCACTACTGCTGCGGAAACGAGTCGAAGGGTGAATGATGTGTATGGCGGTCGCATTGCAAAAGAAAACACAGTACGTTTTTGGTTCCAACGTTTTCGTTCTGGAAATTTCTACCTGCAGAACAAGCCCCATGCACGGTCTGAGACCCAAATTGATAATGAAGAGTTGAAGGCTATTGTGGAAGCGGATCCATCGCAAACCACGTCCGAGTAACCTGCAGGCTGCGGTATTAGTGATAAAAAAAATTGGAAAGATTAAAAAGCTTGAAAGGTGCCTTACGAATTGACTAAATCAAACCGGCAAACGCGCGTCTACTGCTGCGTTACATTATTCAACCCGCACAATAATGAAGGCATTTTAAACCGAAACATGTGATGGAAAATGGATTCTTTAGGATAATCGGAAGCGCTTAGCACAATGGTTGGATCCTGGCCAGCCAGCAGCACACAGCCACATCCTGCCCCAAGCGAAAACCAACCCCAACAAAGTTACTTGTAAGTGTTTGGTGGACTAGTGCCGGTATTGTTCATTACAGTTTTCTCAAATCCGGCCAGACTATTACGGCTGATGTCTGTTGTCAGCAATTGCAAACCATGAAGGAAAGGCTAACGGCTAAACAACCTAGGTTGGTCAATCGCTTCACGCCACTGCCGCTTCACGACAAAGCTAGATTGCTCAACAGACGGCTACCAAATTAGAAGAGATTCAATTGGAAAGTCTTTAGACATCCTCCGTACTCCCCGGAATACCATTTTTTTCGAAATTCGTTCTGACTTCGCTCGTGAATAACTTTCTGGGGCCGGATATCTTAGTAAAATATGCACGTTAGTATATTATCCTCGGGGATCGCTCTATCGGGTGGTGAAAACTGCAAGAAAATTCGTTCCGAACACAGCTTATGAGAATTTTGTTTTATAATTATGTGTAGACAAAGTATCATGGAAATTCCTCTTTTGTAGTTTTCAAAGGATACGTTTCCATAATATTCCTGAGTTATAAAAATTATCACAAGTAATGCAGTTTTAGTAAGAGGAAGTTTCAAATTTAAATTTTCGTATATGTTTCGTCTCTCTTTAATTCAAGACCCTTATATCGAATAAAATAGACGAACAATGTATGTATGCCTATTATTAATAACAGACAATAATAACTGTAATTATTGTTTTAGGTATGGATGTAAATATTGTTTTAGGTAATAATTGTAAATTATTGTTTTAGGTATGGAAGAAGAAGACCACTAATAGTTGCCGTTTCCTTGGAGGTATCAATGGGGATAGCAGCTGCATTCGCTCCAAATTATTGGTCATTCTCCTTTATTCGATTCCTTATCGGGACGTCCATAGGAGGGATTTTAGTAATCACATATGTCATACTCATGGGATACATTGGTATTGGATACCGGGAGACCATGTCCACTTTATATCATCTACAATTTATCATAGGTCACCTGACTTTACCACTGTATGGATATTTCTTTAGAAATTACCGTGACTTTCAGCTGGCGATTTCCATTCCAACCGTCATTTTGTTCTCGTACTACTGGTTGGCACCCGAGACTCCTAGATGGTTGATAGCAGTCAATAGACCTGACGAGGCAGTCGCTATATTGGAACGTGTGGCTAAAATGTGCGTCCCACTTTATTTATTGATGAATTTTCGTTTATTTCGAAATTGTAAATAGCATATGTGTATTATTTCTGAATTGATATTGGTAAATGTTTATTGCCATTTTTAGTAACAATCTTCCGACGGAGAATTTAAGACGTGACGTGGAATTGTATAGACAGAAAATGAAAAGCGAAAAATTGAAGGAGGCAGAATTTTTGGATCTCTTTCGAACTCCTAATCTGCGGAAAAATATTTTGGCAATGTCATTCAATTGGTTGTCATGTGGATATTGTTTTTATGGCGTATCTCAATATGTGGGCCAGTTGAGTGGGGATATTTTTTTGAATGTAGCAGCCAGCGCCGGTGTAACATTCTTTGGTACACTAGTGTCATTACCTATGATGAAAATGATGGGTAGAAAAACCATTGTATTCGCAGGTAATGCAACTTGTGGCATATGTTTGTTAATAGTATGTTTTGTACCGCACGGTGTCGTATCCGTTGTGTGCGCTAGTATTGGCGTAGTTTCTAGTTTTATTACGTTCGTTGTAGTTTACCTGTACGCTTCAGAAATGTTTCCTACTGTAGTACGTAATGCCGCCTTAGGCTTCTCATCGATGATGGCCCGTGTTGGCTCTATGGTGGCACCTTACATAATACAATTACGCGACGTAGCGGCGTGGGTGCCACCGTTGGGTTTTGCGGTGATTCCAATTATAGCAATGTTTATTTCTATGGTTCTACCAGAAACAAAAGGCCATTTAGTAATGAATACTATCGAAGAAGCAGAAGCATTTGGTAACTCTTCAAAACCACTCAACAAAAATATTAATCTCTCACAAGCACCGAAAGAATAAACCACTTAGGCAATAACACGGTAATTAAAATCAGGCTGTGGTAAGGGTGAAATCGAGCCGTGTGCCTTAGCCCTTAAAGTCCATCGTGAGCAAAACGTTAGCAAAATATTTCGTACCATGTTCCATTATTGTAACTGTGGAGTAATCCAGTTAATTGTATTATGTATTGTATTAAAGTGATTAAAACATAATTAATACCTACTCCTATGTTAATTGTATTTTACATAATATATATATCACATTAGTTATTACTAATGTACATATATGTAACAAAACTTGATGCTGCAAATTAAGATTATCCGTTATTTGTTTAATTAGGCAATATTGAACAACATTATTATAACATTGAACAACATTATTATAATATTGAACAATATTATTATAATAATGTTATTCAATATGGGACTGACAAAATATGTTACCAGAGATGTTCCACTCTTGGTTCAGTCTACTTCTGATAAGTACTACTCGTATATATTGTCCATATCCCTAAAACTAGTCTCATAGGGCCCAGAAGCCCCAAGGGACGCCGAGGCCCCCGCCCAGGGGACCGAGAGCCCCACAAGCGCCGGCACAAAAGCGCCCGACCGCGAAGCAGGTCGAGTACAT